>ML853020.1:14881-35687 GCA_009831015.1 Picea engelmannii | reverse complement strand
TTGAGCTCGGATTTGGTGTCAAATCGACTTGGGAGCCGATCCATTAGTGGTTGGGAGGCCGACCAGCTTCATAAATGCGTCGTTTGGCAGGCGCGTGGGTTTTGCACCCCACAGCCGCGCATATGCGCTCCAGGTACGAAGATATTACGCGCGCGCGCGCCCAGTGGGTGTAAAGCGCCTTGTAATTTTTTGGCCATTTTGTATAGTTTTGACCCTTTTGCTGTGCTGTGGAATTAACCTTGTGCCATGAATGACTGTTTTTCTGTGTTGACGATGTGGAGTTCTTGTCGCCCTGTGCAGACGAAATTTCAGTGATAACACCAGTGTCCTATTATCCTTGAATACAGGCAACGCCAATTGACCCTGCTTCAACGGCCCGTAGGGACGATAATTGACATTACCTCATCACTATCATATTTTCATGTCATTTCTCCCGAACCCAAGGCCCTTCCAATGCATCCATGGTTCTTAGATGACTTATCTAAAGATTCACCCCCCAAATCTCCCACTCATTCCCCTACGGACATTCTAACACCAACCACCACAGGTACCCCTCAGTACTTCAACATATGGTTTATGTCGAGTGAACCCTCACCATCTCCTAACATTGTTCCCCCTGCTTCTTCACTAGGTGGCAACCACACACAAATCGTCACCGAAATCACTCCTCATGACCCCTTGTATTCCCGGCACTTCCAATGCGATGAGGAAATACTCGAAGAGTTAAACCACCCAGACCTCCCCTAGGATGCGCTACTCCATCGCGCACTATTCTCTCCACAGGAAGCCTCCATGCCTCCTAACCAACACCCCGTTTACACGGTCAAAACCAAGGATTTTATCCCATCAGGGCCTATCGACTGGTTCAAAAACCCCATTCCTACCCCAGATGATTTTGAAAAAGGCAACATGGCCACCATTTCACCAACCATTAAAATCGACATTTCCATCAAAAATGGCATCGTCGAAGAAATCACCATTGGCGCTGCTTGCACTCCTCAGGAAATCACCGCATATAAAGCCCTCTTCTAGGAATATAGGGATATTTTTTCCTGGTCATACACAGAAATGCCTGGCCTCGATCTGTCTATTTTCGAACATCGCATCGACACCTGGCTTGACATTACACCAGTTCGCCAAAAACAACGACCGCTACACCCATCCAAAGATGCGGCTATCAAAGCCGAGATTGACAAATTACGTGCTGCCAGGTTCATTTACCCCATCGCCTATACCTCATGGGTTTCCAACCCTATACCCGTTAACAAAAAACAGGGCACTATCTGCGTTTGCACCGACTTTCATGATCTCAATCACGCATGTCCCAAAGACAACTTTCCAACGCCTTTCATCGATCAAATTATCGACGACTGCGCAGGCCACGAGCCTCTATCCTTTATGGATGGATTCTCTAGTTATAATCAAATTCAAATTCACCCCACCGATCAATATAAAACTGCATTCACTACCCCGTGGGGTACTTTTTCATATCGTGTCATGCCTTTCAGCTTAAAGAATGCTGGTGCAACTTTCCAGTGGGCTATGACATACATCTTTCATGATCTGGCTCATATCATCCTCGCCTACTTGGACGACCTCACAGCTCGATCCAAGAAACACACCCAGCATCTTGATGATTTATGAATCATCTTTCAACGGTGTCATTAGTACAAAATCCGCTTGAATCCTCTCAAGTGCATTTTCTGTGTCACTGCAGGGTGCCTCCTCAGCTTTATCATTTCTCAAAGCGGTATTACTATAGACCCCCTCAAAGTCCAAGCGATCACCGAAATTCCACCTCCCTAGAATTTATGACAAGTTTAGAGCCTACAGGGAAAAGCCAACTTTCTTAGATGCTTTGTCCCAGACTACGCCATACGTGCACACAGTTTCCTTCACTTACTATGTCACAACATCCCATTTCACTGGGACGCCCATGCCCAACAATCATTTGATGATCTTAAAACCGCCCTCTCGAACGCCCCTTTAATTAGTGCACTTGACTACAATCACGACTATATCCTCTACGTATCAGCATCAGCTATATTAGTAGTCGACGTTCTCATCCAGCTCGGTGATGAAAATCGTGAACATGTCATTTATTATGTTAGTAAAAACCTCTCAGGGCCACCCTTGAAGTATAAACATGAAGAGAAACTTGCTCTAGCAGTCATCCTCGCAGTCCAGAAACTGCACCACTACATTCTGCTTCAAACAACAAAGGTCGTCACAGATTCCAACCCTATGTAGTACTTTCTCAGTCGTCGGCAAGTTAACAGAAAATTTGCTCGATGGATCATTATCCTTCATGAATACAACCTCGAGTTCTCAACACCTAAGAGTAAGAAGGCCCTCGTTCTCACTGAACTTGTCACAGCCCTCCCCTCTAACACCACCAGTTCCCCTACCAACACCGACTTTCCCGACGAACATCTCTTTTACATCACTTCAGATGATCCTTGGTACGGCAACCTCCTCGTCTACCTCTGAACTCAAAATTTCGGTAACCACATTTCACGAGATGATCGTTGTCGTATTCAACATCAGGCCCCCTGCTACCTCCTCATCGGAGACATCCTATACCGACGAGGCGTCGACACCATTCTTATTTCATGCCTGACTATTGACGAGGCCGATCGAGTCTTAAACGACTGCCATAGCGGTGCATGTGGGGGAAATCTTTCGGGCATATCCACTGCTCAAAATATTATCCGAGCCAGTTACTTTTGGCCTACCTTGTTTCATGATTGCATTCATGCCGTGAAATGATGTGAGCAATGTCAGCTCTACGCCAATAAAGCCCAAGCACCCCCCTCTCTTCTTCACCTTGTCATTACTTCCGGCCCCTTTTGTAAATGGGGCCTCAACTTCATGACTTGTAATCCCCCCTCCAACAATGGTCACAAATACATTGTTGTCACCGTTGATTACTTCACCAAATGGGCAGAAGCTATGCGCACCTTCAACAACACCGCTGACACTGTAACGTGTTTTTTCTTTAACCACGTCATATCCCGCTTTGGAGTACCCCTCCAACTCATCTCCGATCATGGGAAACACTTCGAGAATGATATCTTCATTGAAATCTCATCTCGGTTAGGATTCTCTCACGAGTTTGCCTCCCCATATTACCCTCAATCTAACAGACAGGTCGAAGAAGTTAACAAAGTCCTCAAGACCATGTTACAGCGCACGGTTAATAAACATAAAACCAATTGGAATCATATGTTATTTTTTGTGCTATGGGATTATTGAACAGCCGTGAAAATAGCTACTGGTTTCACACCATTTCATTTAGTCCATGGGGTTGAGGACACTCTTCCCATCGAGTCTGAAATTCCCACCTTACGCACCGCAATTGAGCTATTACCCGACACTTCTCCAATGGAGAAGCGCTTGCTGAACTTGGAGTCTCTGGATGAAGATCGTCGATCTTCCTTACAGAACAACGAGGCAGCCAAAAAATGATCCAAGGCTACCTTTGATCTCCATGTCAACCTTCGCTCATTTCGCGAAGGCAACCTCGTCCTGGCTTACGATATCGCTCATGATACCTTTGGCCACGGCAAATTCGAGTCACTCTGGCATGGCCCATACATTATCCAACATTGCCTCACCAAAGGCGCATACATCTTGGCCTCCCTTGAAGGTCTCTCTCTCAAAGAACCCATCAATGGGTTGTATCTCAAGAAATTTTACACTTAAACGTAGTCATTCTACTTTAGGTTATTTTCTTTTATAGCGTGTTTAATCTTTTTTCCCTCAAGTCGAAACTATCCTTTGTGCTATTGACAGATTCTTCCTCCACCATCCTACCACATCGGTTACGCCGACAGCGCCAGCCGTTGGACACAAAATCTCGCTTCGGCTGTTTCGGCTCTCTACACCCCCTCACATGACATGCTCCATTTGAGCGGCATATGTTTGGGTTCAGCAACCAAAAACCAAGCCAAATACACCATCGTCATTGGCCTCCTAGCTAATGCCCAGCATCATTGTATTCGTCACCTTAGCATCTTCCATGACTCTCAACTAGTCGTACTCCAGCTCAACAATGTGTACCTCGTCCGTGATCCTTACCTCTTTCGCAAATACCTGCAGGTTAAAATTTTATCTCGACATTTTGATTCCATTACATTTACACATATTCCAAGACAATTGAATCAAATTACATATAACATAGCTAACATAGTGTTAGATTGGCATATATCCCATCAAGCTACCTCTACACATACATAAACATATCAAAAACCCTATCACAACATATATATAAAATATACATCATCAAAACATTAACCAAAAACATGTAAACACCACATAGATCTCACACATGTATACTCATGTATATATAAAGGTCCACAGTTCCATCCGAATGTTTACATACAACAAATACAAGTATCCGCAGGTAAATACAGCACCTCGGTACAAAATGGGATCACTAGCCTATATAAAAAAATATATATACATCAATGCATAAGAGCACCACTCACGGTGCCTCTAGAGAACCACCGTCTGCTCCTCCCTCAGGTAGTGGCGGCCCACCACCTCCTGCCCTAGGAGGTGGTGGTCCCCCCCTACCGACCCCTCCTACCCTGGCGGAAGTCGTCCATTCATCATCGCAGCAGCCACTGCTGCTCGTCGTACTATGGCCCACCATGGTGGCATCACCCCCACACACTGCTCCAGGAAAGCCTCATCCTGGATGCGAGACCATATGCCCTCAAGCACATCCTGTAACACCACCTCCAGACGATGGCGTATGTCCTCAAAATCCACTCCGGCAGCCACCGAAGGAGCGTGTGATGGCCCAGCACTAGGGTCATCAAACCAGTGCCTCCTTGCTGCCCTCTCTGGCTCAGTTGGTCGCACCACGGTGTCCTCACGCTGACATCTCTTTCCCCGCGACAGTCTCTCCAACGCTCTCTACAACTCCACCTCGCGCCTGCGAGGTGCCACATCTGCACATGCAAACAAACAACAGATAGTATCAGCATATCTATCATATACATATGACATGCTATCTCACAAAAACACAAAAACATACATATCAGCATCATCAATCACCATACCTCGACGGTCAAAAACCTCCCATGGAGGTAGCACCATGTCCGAATCATCCCGGAAGGCAACCCCGGCATAGGGGTACCGTAATATCACCTGTGGCATCTGCCGTCATACCTACACTGCCTCTGCAGTGAAGAAGTGGCCACCCTCACCACCACCATGGCGAAGCAACACCGTCGACCATCGTCGTAGTCGCGGCTCTCGTGCCCCAGGCGCACCCAACAAAATCCTCAGGTGCAGCATCGGCACCCTCTCTAGAAACCAAGCCACTAGGATAGACCCAAAGGAAAACTCCCCCGTATCCATGGACCGACAGTGGTCCAGCTACCCTACCATCCTAGCATGCAGCGTCAACCCCCAGGTGAAATACTCACCAGCCAGTACTCTCTCCATCACCATCATTTGGCCCCCACTGATCTGTTGGGTCGCTAGTGACCCATATACTCTCACAATCATCATTGCTATACAATGATGCGCCAGGGAATCTATCGACCCAATGCTCACAACTGTCCCGGACATAAAGTTCTGACCTGAATAGTATCTCCGACCAATGGTCGCTAGGGTCAGATCCCTCGGTAGCACCGACTCTGTCAATAGGGGAACACCCCGAAACGGGAGCCCAGTCAAGAAGTACACGTCCTCCACCGCAATGAAGGGGATCTTCTCTCCTCGCACAAGGAAGCAATGTAGCTCCGAACTCCACATCTGGATCAGGAACTACAGGAGATACTCCTGCGCCCGTATCAATGGGCATTCAAAGAACTTTAGCAACCCACAGGCTACCAAAGTCGCATGCACACCTGACTCCTCAATATCCACGGTGTCTCACAGCTGGGACCAATCTCGCTCTCGCCACCCCACTGGCATCATGCAAACTGTCCACCTGCAGCCACAACAAAGAGTCTTATATCAGCCCCCGAGACCATCAACAACATCACAAAGATCAATTTTACACCCGTCAACCTTGCCTCTAAGGCGCGGTTGTTTCAACCCATAGGCGCGCACACATGCGTGCCTGTTCACTACACAAGCGCGCACATATGTGCACCTGTTAGTTGCACAGGTGCACTCTTAGGTGCACCTGTTTCCTGCACAGGCACACACTGGTGCGTGCCTGTCCACACCATAGCCATGCACAAATGCGCAGTTGTACAGCTGACAGGCGCGCACAGAGTGTGCGCCTATTACCCCCTCACCAGCACCCCCATGCGCGTCTATCATGTGGGAAGGTGCACACATGTGCGCGCCTACTTACGGATCTCCCATGCACATGGGGTCCACATCCACAAAATCCCTCTGTATGGCCCTCCGTACAGCCCCTGCCCAAAAAATGAAATTCTATTTCTATGCAGGATGATCAGACCACTAACCTGAAGCTCGCTAATCGACAATCGGAGGCCTCGTCCTCCCCGAATCTCCAAATCTCCTCTGAATGCTTCTCGTCCAATCACTATAGCAGCAAGTACAAATGAGGTGGAAATGTGGGCCCTACAGCTATATATAGGCCTTTTTGCCAAACTTCCACTCACCATTCTGGGAGCCCACGGTGTCCATTTCTCGATATGTCTTCAGCCACGGGATCAGCATCCCATCATTTACATCACAACAGTCCCTAGGCCTCTTTTCATCCTGAGCCCCCGGGGCGCCATTTTTTTTCATACCCTGATCAGGTATGCATGCACATATTCACGATTATCAAATACATTCTCATATCTTCGATTCTCTTCAGATATTGTTCACGTCAGGTATTTGGTTTTCATGTGTGCAAGTACTTGATCATCATACATCGGCACAACCCCTTTAGGTATATACTCAGCACTGGCATGTAGTTTTTCCCGTTGTATCGCACTTACATTTCCAGTCACACCCTCTGACATTTGCCTCTAGGATCCCCATTCCTAGCTCTGTAGTACCCACACCTCCATTTGCATCTTCGATACTGTCACCCAGTAGCATTCTTACCCACATGAGTTGTCCCATTCATAGCACCTTTTGGCACTTCTGACACTCATGCTATTTTTTTTCAAAACCCTTTAGGGATGGGAGTCTCGATAGTCTTTCATCATGTCGCGAATTACCCGCATACTCCTTCTCTTCATTTTGCTAGCTTTCCCACACGGACTCCCAGATTATCTCTTCACGGTTATATTTTTTGACTACACCTCCGCAGTACCATGAACCCTACATTTCATCCACAATCAGTTTGCCCATCTGCAAATCTACCTTCATTTCACCTACCTCATACAGAAACTCACCAATGGGGCCCCCACCCTTCATCAGTTCTCCGAGAAAATTATTCCCTACACAGGCCACCCATATCACACTGGGGCACCTGTTTCTATATTTGTACATTTCTCCCCAATTATTCATTATTTATTGTACAAACGCCTTTATTTCTAGTTGTCACATTACCTTTTTTTTGTTGTCACCTTTGACGACCTGCTTCCCTCTTTTTGGCCAACCGAAACCCATGTCACCCTTGGTTGGAGTACTACTTATCATCTACCCTTGTCATCATCGTCCATATCTTCAGAGTACCCTACATGCCACTTACCTCTGCCCTCTGAATTTGTTCACCTTGTCCCACCTCTGGCACACCTTATCCCCGATCTTGTCATCTCCCTGACACTCGACCTCATTGAACGTTTGTGGCCACTTTGTCTCTCACACATACTCCAACCAAGGGCCGTCTTGAGTCTTCCCACATCTTGAATTTATCCATGTTCTCCTCCACTTCCTCACCTCACCTAGTAGATTTCACGAAGCCATTTTCTTCTGGGAGTCGCGTCCCCCTTTTTGTCGACATCAGCACAGTTTCCAGAAGGGCGACAGTATCTTGATTCTCATTATCCACTCAATGAGAGATCTCGGATGGCACAGGGTAAAAAACCATTACTCCCTACTGTCGTTGACCCCCATAACATTCGATGCCAACACTGTCTCATGTTACGGTGGGTCTTACTTTGTGACTATTGCAGTTAGTTCTTTCATTTTCCGAAGACCTCTGAACTTGGCGGGGCTATCAATGCCCATATAAGCGTTGCTACTTATTACCACGATCACTGCCTACTATTCAGAGTATGTTCATTTGTAGAATTGTCTTATGCCTTTATCATGACTGCCCCCGAGGGCGTTGCAGTTGTCTACACCAACATTTCAGTCATCTTTTTTCAGAGTTACATGACATGAGCATGGGGCATGCCCGCCTCGTTTGTACACAGTTTTCTATTTTACACACCTCATGGAAGATCGAGTCCTACCGGTTCCTTTTTCCATCCAACGGATCGCTCTGGATGATCCCACTATTTCTCTCTCTTACAACAACATTCTCAGTAGAAGAAACATTAATGGATTTCGACTATACGTATGCTCCTAACCTCATCCATCAGGGGGCATCTGTTATCACTGAAGTTTCGTCCGCACATGGTTACAAGAACTCAACATCGTCAAACAGTGATGAAGTCATCCATGGACCTGAATTAATACTAAAACATTCAAAAAAAGGTCAAAAACTATACAAAGTAGTGAAAAATTGAAGAGCTCTATGCAGACATTGGGTGCGCGTGCACATGCGCAAAACAGGAACGCAGAAATCGCACACATGCGCATGATGCTCGACTGTTATCGCAAAAATTTGCACACCTGCTAAATGGTGCATTTATGAGAGTGGTCAGCCTCCCACCCACTTATGGTTCAGCTCCCAAGCCAATTTGACCCTCAAATATGGACTGGATCCGACTGGTGGGCTGGTCAAAGACCTAGGAATGCCCTAATTGGCCTCTTTTCACACTACAAAGCAGTTAAACAATAACCCAAAGGAATTCTATAAAAAGGCCATGGATGCACCTCCTTTTTCAAGGAATTCAAAGTAATGTTATGTTGCCTCTATTCTCTTAAGGACTCCATCCTTGTCAAGAGCGTATTGCCACCATTGCATTGGACAATCCATCTCACCCATTGAGTGGATTTGTAAAGAGTTCTTTCATCATTTTCCATTTTTTCTTTGTTGTAAGAAGAACTAGCTAGTGGGGGTCCAAGAGCCCTCCCTTGGAGGAAGAAGGGACTCATAGTCCCCTTTCTTCTTGGTGTATTTCTTCACTAATAGATCAGCCTCAACATTGGTGACATGGGTCTTATGGTTATTTTTGTTTCTATGTCCCTATGCTCATGAATTTAGTTGTTATTACATTTCTTAGTTTAATTCTTAATTGTAGTCTTTTATTTGTTTCTCTAACTCTTTTCCTTGCAGCTGTCATGCTCAACAGACCCAACTGAGCTTGCAAAACACCTCTATTTTTCTCACTAAGGTGGCGGAATAGGCGCAAAACTGACATGGCAAGTTTTGATTTAACAGATGTGAACGAATCAATTTTGTACATGTGGCATGTTGATGGCAAATCAGGAGGTGCCACATGGCCCAGACATGGGCTTCCACGTGGCAACCTGTTGTGGTATGTTCAAATTTTATTGTGGATTCCATGGGGTTCGAAACTCGAACCTCCAACATAGTCCAAAGTCTTGGCAAGGGTCAATCAACTGGCACGCCACACATTATTACTTGTTATATAATTGTGTTGGCTTATATTTAAATTCGAACATATGAAGAGTTGGGGCACATCCGGGATGGGGCTTAGCCCGAGCCCCTAGTCACATAACCCCTACCATGTGACCCTTCTCCACACAAAGTTTTCTCGTGGGAATTTTTCAAATGGTTAAACGACGTGCCCCACTACATGTCACGACCACGTTCAACATGAAAACGGTGTCTATCTTTGTGCTAGGATGTGGCCACATGGCCCCCATGTGCCCAACACCTCCGTGATTCGGGGGCCTAGTTCCCTAACTATTCTACAATTTGGTGAATTTTGCATGCATGCATGCATGTGATGGGTTTAGGAACGGTAAACGCCCAGAAGCCAAGTTACTCACACACAGGTGCGAATTGGCGAACTAGTGACAACAAGCTTGAAGGAGGAAAATGACAGGAGGCCTAACTTCTTCATTTTTTGGCCAAATGAGGTGCCGAAAAATCCCAGCTAGGGGTTTTTGGATGTTCTAAATCCGTTGTCACTATTTTCAAAGGAATTTGGAGACTTCTATTGTAGTTTTTACACCATTGAAGTTTCAGGGAGCTCCAGGGAGCTTAGGGCCACCATTGAAGGAGGCCATGCTCAGATGAGCCCAAGTCTGTTTTTTGTGACTGAATAGTCATTTTTGACTAATTGTTATGATATGAACACATTGGGATAGGTTTCATAGGATTTTTAGGACTTTTACAGGTGTTTTTTCCACAAGGAATCTCAGGGAAGCTCAAGGCCACATGTAGAAGAGGTCATGCCCGAAAAAGCCATGGTCCGTTTTTAAAGTTCTATTAGTCATTTTGGGGTGTTTTATGTATTATGAACCCAATGGTACAGTTAGTAAATCCATTGGAGTTGAGAAGAATATTGTAAAAGGATCTTTGACAAACTAATCCCAGAGAGCCTAGTCCATTGATGGAGGCTCAAGGAGACGTAGCCCAGTTGGGGGTGAACTCCTTTATTATATTGTTATTGTTGTGAGTTTGTTGGTTTATTTGTTGCAAGTTATGTTTGTTGTGTATTTATTTAAACCACATATTTAAAATTTCAAAGACCTCACACATAAACACCTAAAAGATGCATAAACTTGACACATAAATCCTCTTGCACAACTAAGACATTGAGCAAGGTCCCGAAGTTTATTTTAATGGAGTAGAGGGTGCTTGCATAGCATAACAAGTCAGGCCCCTATTTTCAGATCAGGTGGTATTAGAGAATATTTTTTCTCATGTGATTGCCATTGATAGCTAGAGATTTAGTTGTTGGTATTTGTGCAAGTTTTGTGTTGAAGTTTGATATCTTGCAAATATGGAGGAAGCTTTAAACATTAATAGTTCTCATACATCTTCATTAACCAAGTTATTTGACAAAGATATGTTGAATGCATTTGTAACCATGAGAAATATGGTGCAAGATATGTGGGAAGATAGAAAGGAGAGCATTTTCCTTCAAGAGAAGTTGATGGCCGTGAAGGAGGAGAAGCACCAGCTTCTTGAAAAGTTACATGAGATGGAGACTCAACTCCATGAGGCAAAGGAAACCATTACCAAGTACATGCATGAACATGATGTATGTAATGTTGGTTTTTCTTGAAATTCCTCTCAAGATGAATGCTTTGGTGTTTTTGAAAATCACACTAGAGGAATAGGGTCCAAGTTATTGTTAAAAATGGGCTATGAAGGTAGAGGGTTAGGAAATCATGCACAAGGAATTGTTGAGCCTATTTTTGTTGAGGAGAGACCCAAGTATTGTGGTATTGGATATGAACAAAAAGATGGAACATATTCCAAAGTTGAGGAGACAAGGGAAAAAGTTCCAAGAACAACTTTTTTTGCAAGTTGAATCCCTCAAGAATGCAAAGTTTGTATTCAAAATGAGTGCACATGTGTGAAACAAGAGAGTTGTATCAGCCATGAGGACAAGAACATTTGTGTTGGTCTTCAAAGGAGAGCTGGTAACTCTTCAAATTCACCTCCTCATAAAGGCGATAAAGGTGAATGTTCAAGAACTTTTGTTGCAAGTTCAATCCCTCAAGCATGCAAAGTATGTGTTCAAAATGAATGAAAATGTGTGAAACAAAAGAGTTGTGACAACCATGAGGACAAGAACAGATTTGTTGGTCTTCAAAAGAGAGCTAGTAACTTTTCAAATTCACCTCCTCAAGAAGGCAATAAAGGTGAATGTTCAAGGTGTATTTCTACCTATAATTCAATTGCTTTTGATTATGTTAAGCATGGTAAATTTGCATGTAAAAATGGAAGAAAAAGTCCATGTACATATTGTGGTTTAGATAACCATCATGTTTCAAGATGTTGGAAAAGATTGACCACATTCAGGAAACTTTACAAGCAAAGGCAACTTGAAAAGAGAATGCAAAAGATTTTCACTCACTGCTAGAACAGGGGTCATCTTATTGACCAATGTTGGACATTGCATCCAACCACTCATCCACAACACGAGAAGCAGATAGATAAAGAGACTGGCAAGAATGGAAGAGGAGATTCCATCATTGATGTGAGTCAAGATGATTCACAAGAAGATGGTTTTCAGCAGAAAAAGTCACCATTGAATTGGCTTGGTAAGAAATGGTGATATTTCTTGAGCAAGTAAGGCTTGCATTTCTTTGTTTGTATATGCACTTTTCAGCCTTATATATCCATTTATGTTGAAAGTATGCCAAGTTGCAGTGATTTATCACAACTTGTATGATGCAAGTTTGCATGTGAATGCAATTCATTTGAAGGCATTCTTTTTGTTGCACAACTTCGCTAGGAGGATGTAAAAGATGGGTATGATGCTCACTTGTTGCAGCCATTTATAGATTTTCATTTCAGTTCTTATGTACCCACATGTTTTTGGGTTTATGTACTTGTGTTTGTACTTGAAGGAGAGTTGAAGAGCTATGCACATGCATGTGTTTTTGTGTGTGTGTAAACAATGAACTTGGTGATAGTTCATTATGAATGAGTCATGATTGTAACATGATTGTGTATGATGAATGTCAACATTTTGGAATGTCGATATGTTTCAAATGATTCTCGACTTATGTCGATGTTTTCTTGATGACTATGTTGTGTCGATCATGTTTTTCAACTTATGTTTAGTCGATGGTGTTTGTTGGCTTGTAAGTCGATTTCGAGTACACAAAGATGCAGGAAAACTCCATGTTCTTTGATGAAGTACAAGATGTGACTATTTTATTGAAGAGCAAAAAACAAACTTTGTTGGCATCATTTTTAGTCTTGTATAAAATTTGTTTTCAATATTGATGGTTTTCTTGGTTTGTGACAAGATGTCGCAGGAAAGTTTTTGCAGCCATTATAGAGCGAATTGTGTTGACGCTAAAGAATTCACAAGAGGGACTTGATTCTCAGTGGGAAGGTTGTCAGTCTTCCAAGCATAAAGAGAAAAGTGGGTCAGAAGCAGCCAAAGAACAGTGGTTGAGGGACATAGCTAATTGCAATGCAAGGCATGTCAAGGTACTCAGGTGATTGCCAAAAAGACTTTTCAAGTAGAATCAGTTGATAGAACTTGGAAGCAGAAAAGTATTGAAGCTCAGGAAGATAATCATCAGCTTTTGTGGGTCCAAAATCATTTCAGTGGGAAGGCGTGATCAGAATCTAGACCAGGGGTCAAAATTTAGCCCAAAACCGAAATTGTTCGGAATCACCTTAAAACAAACAGGTGTGTGGCCCTCGTCATCATGAACCCAACGCATTTTGAGCGGGGTCAAACAGACATCGGATGAGTGATATATTGCGTTCTATTCGATTTGCCAAACATGAAAAAAACAACATTGACTGTACAGTCCGTACATGAAGACGTGGCAGGTGTTGATTGGGAAAAGCTGACATGGCAAGTTTTGATTTGATAGATGTGAATGAATCAGTTTTAGACACATGGCATGTTGATGGAAAATTAGGAGGTGCCATGTGACCCAGGCATGGGCTGCCACATGGCACCTTGTTGTGGTATGTTAAAATTTTATTGTGGAGTCTGTGGAGTTCAAACCTCGGACCTCCAACACAGTCCAAATTCTTGGCAAGGTTCAATCAATCGACATGCCACACATTATTGCTTGTTATATAATTGTGTTGGCTTATATTTAAATTCAAACATATGAAGAGTTGGGGCACGTCCGGGCTGGGGCTTAGCCCCAGCCCCCGGTCACATAACCCCTACCATTTGACCCTTCTCCACACAAATTTTGCACATGGTAATTTTTCAAACAGTTAAACCACGCACACCGCCACATGTCACGACCACGTTCAACATGAAAACGGTGCCTATCTTTGTGCTAGGATGTGGCCACATGGCCCCCATGCTCTCAACACCTCCGTGATTCGTGGGCTTAGTTCCCTAACTGTTCTAAAATTTGGCACATTTTGTGGTCATGCACACATGTCCTGGGTTTAGGCATGAAAAACGCCTAGAAGCCAGGTTACTCACACACAGGTGCGAATTGGCGAACCAGAGACAGCAAGCTTGAAGGAGGAAAATGGCAGGAGGCCTAACTTCTTCATCTTTTGGACAAATGAGGTGCCAAAAAATCCCAGCTAGGGGTTTTTGGATGTTTTGAATCCATTGGAACTATTTTCAAAGGTATTTGGAGACTTCTATTGTAGGTTTTACACCATTGAAGTTTCAAGGAGCTCTAGGGAGCTTAGGGCCACCATTGAAGGAGGTCATGCTCAGATGAGCCCAAGTCTATTTTCTGTGACTAAATAGTCATTTTTGACTAATTTTTATTCTCTGAACACATTGGGATAGGTTTTAGAGTATTTTGAGGACTTTCACATGTGTTTTTTCTACAAGGAAGCTCAGGGAAGCTCAAGGCCACATGTAGAAGAGGTCATGCCCGGATGAGCCATGGTCCGTTTTCAGAGTTCTATTAGTTATTTTTGGGGGTTTTATGCATTCTAAACCTAATGGTACATTCATTAAATCCATTGGAGTTGAGAAGCATATTGTAAAATAATATTTGACAAACTAATCCCAGAGAGCCTAGTCCATTGATGGAGGCTCAAGGAGATGTAGACCAGTTGGGGGTGAACTCCTTTATCATCCTGTTATTGTTGTGAGTTTGTTGGTTTATTTTCTGCAAGTTATGTTTGTTGTGTATTTATTTAAAACACATATTTAATCTTTCAAAGACCTCACACATAAACACCTAAAAGATGCATAAACTTGACACATAAATCCTCTTGCACAACTAAGACATTGAGCAAGGTCCTGAAGTTTACTTTAATGGAGTAGAGGGTTCTTGCATAGCTTAAAAAGTCAGCCCCCTATTTTCAGATCAAGAAAAGAACCCTATATTTGAAGAAAGAGAACAGAGGCATAATTCCAGGAGGAGTGATGGTCACAGGGGGAGTATGTTCAATGTATTTTCGGCATTACATCATATTGATATCCCTTTCTCAAAAGGGGAGAGATTATTCAGCGGAAAAAAGACAGGGGGAGCAGACCCAAGAGGAGAATGGCCCTTTTCCATTGATGTCAAAGTGGGAGAGATAATCACATTGATGTGATTGATGTGGAGAGATAGTCACATTGACTATTGATGTAGAGCATGCCTTATCTACATGTTGACATCAATAATTGGTAATTGGTGTTGACATCAATGTTGGTATTGCCATCAATGCCAAAGGGGGGTATTGTTGGATCATGTTGTCATTGATGCCAATGGTTTGATTATTTGGGAGATTGTTGGATCATGTGTCATTGATGAAAATGGTTTGATTGATGTCAATTAATTGATTGATTTATGATTGATGAACAATGTATATGCATAGTCCTTAATGAGAATGATATATGTCAAAGTGGAAACCAATTGATAAAGATGGATCATTGATATGATTGTTATCACTGAAATTTCTTCCGCAAACAGTTACAGGAATCCAACATCTTCAAACAGCTATGAGTCCACCCATGGACCAAAATTACCAAAAACTCATTTCCAAAAGGTCCAAAAATATACAACCAGTTATAAAATCAAGATGCACTATGACTACACAGGGCACGCGTGCACATGTGCCATCCAGAAATGCAGGAAAAGCACACATGCGCACAATTCACGACTGTAGACGCTAAAAGCCGTGCACACCTGAGAACGACGCATTTATGAGGTTGGTCAGCCTCCCACCCACTTCTGGTTCAACTTCCAAGTCGATTTGACATCCAAATATCGGCTGGATCTAGCTGGGTGGCTAGTCAAAGACCTAAAGGTGCCCTAAACAACCCCTTTTCACACTAAAATATGGTTGCACAATACCTCAAAGTGATGCTATAAAACAAGGCCATGGGTGCACTACTTTTTCAAGGAATTCATTTGCAAGGTTATGTTACTGCTATTCTCTTGGGGAATCCTCTTTTCTCATCAAGAGAATACTAGCACCATTCCATTTGGGCAATCCACATCACCTTTTGAGTGGGTTAGCTTGGGATTCTTTCACCATTTCTTTCAAGTTTAAAAGTTGTAAGAAGAGCTCAATTGTGGGGGTCCAAGAGCCCTCCCTTGGAGGAAGAAGGGACCCAAAGTCCTCTTTTTTCTCGGTGTTTTCTTTTCACTAATACAATCCTTTCCATTGGTGACATGAGTCTTGTTTATTTCTTGTTCTTATGTCCTTATGCTCAATAGTTTACTTGTTCTTTCCTTTCTTAGTTTAATTTTTAGATTAGTCTTTTATGTTTATTTTTCTAACCCTTTCCTTCACTGTTGTCTTGCTTAGCTAACCCAACTAAGCTTGTAAGCACCTCTATTTTTCTCAGTCAGGTGAAAACAGAGGCACAACAATGATGCATAGATGAATATGGATCAATGAGTTGTCATTGATACATAATGATGCATAGTTTTTTTGATGAAAATATGACTCATTATTGTCTTATCATGATTCATAAGGTGAACAAATGGATGAACTCCAAAGTGGTCCCCTTATGGTGAAAGCCCTCACGGGAAGATGCTTTGCAGATTGAGTTATCCTAGTAGAATGGTTGAAGGACCCATGCTTGTATGTTAAATAATTAGATGAATATCAATGAAGGTGTTGGTGAAACTATCCTAGATGGATAGTGTTTGTCATGTCATTTCTGGTGGTATGTGGAATGTCACATAACTCCTCACGGTTTGAGATTTATGGCTTTACGAAGTTGGAGGACCCCCATATGTTGGCTTGAATCCCACAAGGTCAAATAAGTCAAAGTGACCTAAAATAAGAAATCATTATTTAAATGATAAAGTAAAAGTGACAAAGTCAAGGTGGATTATTTAAATAATAAAGAGAAGTGAGAAAATCAAGAAGGAATATTTAAATGCTAAAATATTGGAGAAATTTCTATTTATGGAAAGTGGTTAACCCTAAAATAAGGAAAATAGGTTAAGTAACCTAGAAATGGGTTAAGTGACCTAGAGGATGAAAGTATAAATAAGATAGCTATGGTCTCTTTTAGATCATCCTTTTTGTGGATCAATGGAGAGCTTCTTGTGAATATCTCTTGGACTATTGATGGAGAGCTTCTTGTGAGAGCATATTATTGGTGTGGATCTCTTGAGCATGATTGAAGATCTATTCTGAGGAAGAGAGCGAGAGGAGGATCTCATGGATGCATCAATTTTTCGGCGATGTAGGAGATCTTGACGGAAAAAATCTCGGAGTTTCAGAAACCCTAGTTTATGAGGTATACGCGGGCTATCTATGTATAAGGTGCGTATACATTGAAGGTATACATGGGTTGACTGTGTACATGTAGCGTATAGTGGATAAAATCATGGATATTTGTGTTTGAGATGGTGCCAAGCTCTTGGATGATGAGACAAGTTCCAGATCTGCATTATATGGCCTCAGATCTATCACTAAGACATTGGTATGGTTACTTTATTTTCTTGATGGATACTATTGCTTGATGTGTTTTGAATGCTTAGGAATTCTTGCTATGGATTCTATGATGTGGTTCAATTTGGTTGATTTGATTGATGGAGTAGGTACTACTCTTTGGATTTAGTGGTGACATGATTGCTATGGTATACTAGTTGTTTCTACATGATTGAGATACCATTCATATTTATTTGTTGTGGAGCATGAGCAAGCTATTGGAGAGATTGGATGTGTTGTTTGATGGTTAGATTTAACAGTCAGAGACAGAAGAGAATGATATATTGATTGCATATGATCTGAGTTGATCTTGAAGGATAAACCCTAACTGCTCAGAAGGTATCTGGAGACTGTTGTATACACTAGCCACATGCATACATGGGCTATAGTGATCCAGGGCGCGTGCACACGCTCACTGAACTACTGACAGGTCGCGTACCTGTTGACAGATTGATATATGTTGAGGATTGTTTCCTCATATCAGTTGGTGTTGAGGGTGTAAGTTGAGTCTTGCATTATAGAGATGGTGCTCTTGTAGAGTTGTACTCTCTTCAGTTGTTGTTGATAAACCCCTGGATTGTTGTCCATAATAAAAAGAAAAATTGTACATACATCTTGTGATCTTTGTGTTGCTTGTGGTGATGGCTTATTGATGATATGTGTTGTTGATATATGTTGTTGATATATGTTCACATCTAATTGGTTATAAATGACAGCAATGGGTAATGAATACATGTTGAATGTTAACTAAGGAGTTTTTGTAAAGAGGGAATCTTTTGGGAAAAAGTGCCCCACACTCATTTGTTGGACACACCTACCACACTTAGAGGGGGGGGTGAATGAGTGTGGAGATATTTTTCCCAAAACTTACCTCTTACACAAAAACTCCTTAGTTAACATTCAACATTTTCTCATTACTCATTGTTGTCATTTATAATCAAAAATATGTGAATACATATCAGCAACATATATCAGAAACATATCATCAACAAATCATCTCCACAAGGAACACAAAGAACACAATATGTATGTACAATTTTTCTTTTTATTATGGACTTCAATCTGGGGGTTTTTCAGCAACAACTGAATAGAGTACAACTCTACAAGAGCACCAGATCTACATGCAAGACTCAACTTACATTCTTAGCACCAACTGAGATGACACAACAATCCTTAACAGATATCAATCTGTCAACATAAACAAGTGCATCAACCATGCACCAACCTATGCCAAACAACCTGTAATCAACTTGTACCATAAACAAGTGCATCCAACCATGTACAATGTATATACCAATCATGAGTCAAATGATAATTAACAATAAATCATCAATATGTACCAACATCATCAACTATACAACTCATGTATGTGCCAACTCATCAACTGCTTGTCTCAACCATGACTAGTTTTGGATTAGTCAACAACCCCAACTTGAAATAATCATAACTTTGTACCTGTAATGAATAAAGCTTTGAAACTAATATAAAATGTTCTTCAATGTGGTTTATGAAATTCCTCCAGGTGCAACTACTTGGAATCTCTCAGAAAAGTCATTATAGCAAAAATGGCATACCTTGTTGAATTCTGGCTTATTCTAGAGAGTGACCATGTAGAGCGTGGCCCGCACACAATATTTGTTGAATTGATCTAAAAATGTTACACAACATACTAAATTCTATACCCTAACCAACACATTTTTTCTCCTTGAATTTGGATCTGTTATCAAGAAGTTATGACGTTTTTACCCGAAACACCTATTTTTGACTAGTTTCAGGACTAGCCACAAACCCTATTTTCCACAGAGTGTAACTCCCAAAATACAACGACCCACAAGATGGATTTTTTACCATAGATACTTGGATATGTTTTCTCAATATCATAGAAATTTCACTGTCTGAATCATTATATAAAAAAAGTTATAACGAAAATGGTGAGATGACCTGTAAATAACATACCTTCGAAAGCACCATCAAAAGAATTTATCCTTCCTTGCATTTCGTCCTTCTTTTCTTCACATTACTTCTTAAATTAGGCTAAGATATCCTTGGTTACCTCAGTCACCTATACATATTCAATATGCTCAAGTGTTCCACGCCAAAAATTCTTAAGAAGCTCTCACAAGAAGCTCTCCATCAATACTCCAAAAGATGTTCTCACAAGAAGCTCTCCATTGATCCACAAAAAGGATGATCTACAAGAGACCATTGCTATATTATTTATACTTTCATCCTCTAAGTCACTTAACCTATTTTTAGGTCACTTAACCCATTTCTAGGTCACTTAACCCATTTCTAGGTCACTTAACCTATTTTCCTTATTTTAGAGTTACCACTTTCCATAAATAGAAATTTCTCCAATATTTTATCATTTAAATATTCCTTCTTGATTTTCTCATCTTACTTTATCATTTCTCGATTTTTTTTTCTTGTCTTTATTATTTAAATAATCAACCTTGACTTTGTCACCTTACTTTATCATTTAAATAATTATTTCTTCTTTTAGGTCACTTAACCCATTTCTTTGACCTTGGGGGCTTCAAGCCTTCATGTGGGGGTCCTTCATATTCGTAAGGCCATAACTCTCAAAACATGAGGACTTATGTGACATTCCACATACCACCGAAAATGGCATGACAAGCACTATCCATCTAGGATAGTTTCACCAACAATTTCCTTGATCTTCATCTCATTATTCCACATACAAGCATGGGTCCTCCAACCATTCTTCTAGGATAACTCAATCCATAAAGCATCTTCCCATGAGGGATTTCACCATAAGGGGACACTTTGGAGTTCATCCATTTGTGCACCTTATCAATCATGATAATAAAATAATGAGAGAAAGGTTCCCCCAACCATTCTTCTAGGATAACTCAATCCGCAAAGAGTCTTCCCATGAGGGCTTTCACCATAAGGGGACCACTTTGGAGTTCATCCATTTGTGCACCTTATGAATCATGATAAGACAATAATGAGTCATCTATACATTTTTCCAACAATGCATCATATACCAATGAAACCACAATGATCCATCTTCAACATGTATCAATGACAACTCATTGATCCATCTTCATCATATCAATGACAACTCATTGATCCATCTTCATCTATGCATTCTCATCAAGGAAAATACATATTGTATTACATAAATCATCAATCAATAAATCCTTTGAAATCAATCAATCACTTGACATCAATCAATCAAACCATTGGCATCAATGACAACATGATCCAACAATCTCCCCCTTTGGCATTGATGGCAATACCAACATTGATGTCAACACCAATTAC
>WSFP011378904.1:0-29932 GCA_009831015.1 Picea engelmannii | reverse complement strand
AATTTTGAGACCAACACCACTTAATGGTGATATCATATTTAGATATTGACATGAAGATTGATCATACTTAGATCTTATGTTGGGGTTTCAAAATGCTACTTGATATGATTATATTCTTGTTTTAGAAAAGTTTATTTTTTGGGACTCATAATTTTCTCTATCTATTGAGAACCTCAATTCATTATATTTTTTGGTAAACAATGGCTATGATAATTAGTAAAAATGGTGAATACTTGATATGATTATATTCTTGTTTTAGAAAAGTTTCTTTTTGTGGGCTCATCATTTTCTCTAACTATTGAGAACCTCAATTCATTATATTTTTTGGTAATCAATGGCTATGATAATTAGTAAAAATGGTGAACACCAGATTGACAAGGACACAATGTCGAACAAATCTTAAAACTCATGTTTTTTTTCCCATTATTGATAAGATATAAACTAAATCATGAAAATTTTTAAAGTTTACATTGTTGATAGATGATAAGTATAGTGCTTCATTCTATGCACAACAACCATATGGCTATTGTGCATGCGACAACAGCCCTATGGCTTCTGTGCATGCCAAATTGGCATGCACAGTAGCCATAGGGTTGTTGTGCATGCCAAATTGGCATGCACAATAGCCCTTGGTATGCCATTTTTATACGAGATCGTACTCCAAGCCAAAAACATTGTAAAATATGGTAGTTGTCTTTGACGTGCAAGTCCCTAATTTGATGCAATGCCATCTTGTTGTTTTTGGCTTTCACTTTCATTCCTGTTCCCTTCTATGACTCGTGATTTTTGAAATTTGATCCTTATTTTTTCCTAAATCCCATGTTTTTTTTAATCCTATAAATCATGTTTTTGTTCCCATTATTGATAGGAAATAAACTAAATCATGAAATTTTTTAAAGTTTACATTGTTGATAATTGATAAGTATATAATCCAGGTGGATATTTGTGATCACCCACCTATTCCAATTGGATCCTCTTGTCAGTTTTTAGTTCAACACGTTCTTTTGTACTTCTTTGTGATTGTGGGTTCTACACTTCCAGGGTTGTCTGGAGCCCTAAACATCTTCCAGGTGTATATTGGTGGCTCCCACCTAATACAACTGGATTGTTTTGTATGCTTTCATGTCAACACATCTTACTATACTTCCAGGGCCATTTTGGGGCCCTAAACAGTGTTATTTTGGCGTGTCAAAGTCAAATTGTAGACAAAGTCAGAGTTTGACAACATAATGCATGGTTCTTGAAAATATCTTTCCAATAGCCTATCATGCGCCTAAAACGAAGATTGTTTGTAAAAGTTACGACCCTGGGAAGTTAATGTACTAACTTACTTAAACGGGGCCCACATAACTTTTGGCATTTTATCTCCTAGGGTTAGGTTTTTGGATATCCAGGGTTTTGGCATATCTGTTTATCACAAAAAGTCCTTCAGAGCCTCATTGTAATGATATTCTGGTGAATGAGCATAGTCGTCACATCTCTTCTTAGAGATAAAGCTACCACCATTCTAGCGAGTCTTGCACTTTGTATTTTTACAATCTCTTTACAATTATTTCATTAATAGAAATCAAGTATTGTTGTATTTATCTGTTCTGAAAATTTTCATGAGTATTTCATTGTAATATCTCTTCTTTCATTTTGTTCCAAAAATAATCTAGATCAATGGTATCAGAGCAGGCTGCTCTTGATCATTTTTTAATGCATGTCCCTGACGAGGTCCGAGTATAGCCAGTTGGGTCTCGAGTTTCTCTCTCTTGAGGAAAATCATTCTTGCATGCCCAAGAAACCCTCGATAGTGGAAGAAAAGAAAAACGACGGGGTAGAAGATTCTATTAACCTATTTCTTTAGAAAGATATCGGGCGACAAAGGGACGAAATGATGGAGAATTTTGCACACATCCTTCAACGCCTGCCGATAGCAACAGGGGCATCTTCATCCACCATTTTGGAGGAGCCTCTCCCTTCAAGGTACAAGTTAATTTTTATATTCCCATATTTGAAGGTCAAATAGATGCGAATGCCCTAGAAAAATGGTTAAATCTATTAGAAGATTAATTTTCTATTCAAAAAAATCTCGATAGGGAAAATATCACCTTCACACTCCTCAAGGCTCTCCCCCATGTCAAACATTGGTGGGAAACTTACTGGAAACAAAGTTCCACAGAGGAAACTGGAATATATGGGGTCGGGCCCACTTGGGATTTTTTTTTGGATGTGATCAAAGAACAGTACTATCATGTTGATAACTATGAATACTAGTACATGAGATGGACCACACTGTGGCAAGAGAAGAGACAAAAAGTTTCAGATTTCACAAATACTTTCCATACCTTGCACACCAAGTTGGGTATCAAAGAATCCAAGCGACATCTGGCTTTGAAATACCGTGGGGATTTGCATAGGTACATCCAAACTAAAATGGATTTCCTAAACATCTCATCATTAGGAGATGCCTATCGATATGCTATCAAAATCGAGAAGAAATTTAGGCACCTGAACAAATGGGAATTTAGGGCTGCAAATCTACAACAACCAAACCATGATAAATACGACCCTAACCAACAGCCTCTAGGAAACCAATCCAAGGCACAAGACAAAAATGGTAAAGTAAAGATGAAGAATGACACTGGGAAGTGGTGTGACTTCCACAAAATCCTCTGGAACAACACCGATGAATGTCACTCGAAACAGTCATTGGTGGTCAAGGTCAAAGACACGGAGCCGAACCCTGATACAAAATCTGATCTAGAAAATATTGAAAACAGACAGATCATCGACGTAGACCCCACTGCTACTGTCGCGACCACAACAATTTAGTTGGAAGAACCAGTAGATCCCGAAGAGGGGGAGAAACTCTTCCATTATTAGATGTGGGTGAAGGGTACCCCATTGCATTTCATTGTTGATAATGGCAGACAGAATAATTTCATCTCAACTAAGGTCGTCAAACAGTTGGGGTTGTCGACAACGCCATGCCTGCAACCATACAACATCGGGTAGCTTCACCAAGGACGATATCTTCACGTCAGCCAGCCGTGTCGCCTTTCCTATGGAATCCATCCCTTCAAGGATGAGGTAGTGTGTGATATTTCCCCTTTTGATGTATGTGATGTTGTTTTTGGCCAACCATATGTGTGGAAACGTCATGTTGTATATGATTCTAGACCCCATAGTGTCATTATTACTTTGGGAGGTCAGATCTATAGGATACCAGAGGTAATTTCGACTACTACTCCACCAAAACAACACTGCAAGGTAATCACTCATACTACAAAATTCATCCTCTTCATAGTATGTTCAAAGAATGCACATAAGACCACTACAACCATTGCAGCTTCAACACCTTCTATCCAACAAAAATAGATTGTCGAAGAGAAATAAGATATTGTTTCTTCACCTACAATGGTGTCTACACAATGCCCCACCAAACCCAGAGACAACAAGTTGGTGGGACAAATCCAACCCCTCCAACAACATGTTTGTGACAATCTATCACAAGTCAAGAAGCACAACTTCTCCAACAAGGCACACAACTCACCAAGCTTCAGATTCAAAAAATGTTTTCCCCTCTTCTCTGGGCACTCAACGCAATGGAGACCATTGCATCCTAAAGGGGGAGGATTGATCCAGGTGGATATTGGTGACCACCCACCTGTTCCAACTAGCTCCTCTTGTCAGTTTTTAGTTCAACACATTCTTCTGTACTTCTTTGTAATCGTGGGTTCTACACTTCTGGGGCTGTCTGAAGCCATACACATCTTCCAGGTGGATACTGGTGGCCTCCCACCTAATCCAACTGGATTATTTTGTATTTTTTCATGTCAACACATCTTGTTGTACTTCCAGGTCCATTTTGGGGCCCTAAACAATGTTATTTTGGCATACCACAGTCAAACGATAGATGAAATCAGAGTTTGACGAATTAATGCATAGTTCTCGAAAAAATATTTCCAATGGGCTATCACATGCCTAAAACGGAGATCGTATGCAAAAGTTACAACGCTAGGAATTTAATGTACTAACTTACCCAAACAGGGCGCACACGACTTTTGGCATTTCATCTCCTAGGGTTAGGTTTTTGGATGTCTAGGGTTCTGACATTCCTGCTTATCATAAAAAGGCCTTAAGAGCCTCATTGTAATGATCTTCTAGCGAATGAACGTAGTCGTCACATCTCTTCTCAGAGATAAAGTTGCCACCATTCTAGCGAGTCTTGCACTCTGTATTTTTATAGTCTCTTTACAATTCTTTCATTAATAGAAATCAAGTATTGATGTATTTCTCTGTTTTGGTGATTTTCATGAGTATTTCACTATAATATCTCTGCTTTCATTTCGTTGTGAAAATAATCTGGATCAGTATAGTGCTTCATTCTATGGTTTTTGTGCATGCCAATTTGGCATGCAAAGCATCCTCATGGCTTCTGTGCATGCCAATTTGGCATGCACAACAGCCCTTGGTATGTCATTTTTATACTAGGTCATTCTCCAAGCCAAAAACATTGTAAAATATGGCAGTTTTGTTTGAGGTGCAAGTCCTTAATTCGATGTAATGCCATCTTGTTTTTTTTGGCTTTCACTGTCATGCATGTTCCCTTCTATGACTCGTGATTTTTGAAATTTGATCCTTATTTTTTCCTAAAACTCATGTTTTTTTAATCCTAAAACTCATGGTTTTTTTTTTCCCATTATTGATAGGAAATAAACTAAATCATGAAAATTTTTAAAGTTTACATTGTTGATAGATGATAAGTATAGTGCTTCATTTTATGGCTACTATGAATGCCAAATTTGGCATGCACAACAACCCTGTGGCTTATGTGCATGCCAATTTGACATGCACAACAACCATAGGGCTGATGTGCATGGCAAATTGGCATGCACTGCAACCCTTGGTATGCCATTTTTATACTAGGTCGTACTCCAAGCCAAAAACATTGTAAAATAAGGAAGTTGTATTTGCGATGCAAGTCCCTAATTCAATGCAATGCCATCTTGTTGTTTTTGGCTTTCACTATCATGCTTGTTCCCTTCTATGACTCGTGATTTTTGAAATTTGAACCTTAGTTTTTCCTAAAACTCATGTTTTTTTTAATCCTAAAACTCATGTTTTTTTTTCTCATTATTGATAAGAAATAAATTAATCATGAATTTTTTTAATGTTTACTTTGTTTATAGATGATAAGTATAGTGCTTCATTCTATGGCTTATGTGCATGCCAAATTTGACATGCACAACAGCCCTATGGCTTCTGTGCATGCCAAATTGGCATGCACAACAGCCCTTGGTATGCCATTTTTATACTAGGTCGTACTCCAAGCCAAAAACATTGTAAAATATGGAAGTTGTGTTTCAGGTGCAAGTCCCTAATTCAATGCAATGCCATCTTATTGTTTTTGGCTTTCATTGTCATGCTTGTTCCCTTCTATGAGTTGTGATTTTTAAAATTTGATCCTTATTTTGATATTTCATTCACTTCTACCCCTAAAGATAACTTTTTCTTAAAACTACAAAATATTTATGCTGCAGATATGTATATAAAAATAACGTTTTTCCTAAAACCTGTCAACTGAGAAAAACCACTTACCACCTCACCTATACACCTATCCCTTATCCCCTTTATTGTCCATTCCACCATCACTCCTCTTATTTACTATGTTTCGAAATTGAATCAAGAAATTCCATGAATTGAGCATTCTCCAAATTGATTAAAATAACTATGAAGAAAAAAAAAACGTTAACAAAACAAAAAACCACTTACTTGAATTGCCAAAAGGTCAGTTCATTGAAGGTATCAGTAACCATTGTGCTTCTATTTCCATTATGCTTCCTTAAAATCCAATACTTCTTCTACTTGGAATCCATAAAAAATATGGTATCACAAGAATACAAAGAGATTCCCTGATAATTTCCTCGAAGAAATACAGACCTATACGAAGTGAACTCGACAATTTCTTAACCCAGAATGTTCATTTGAAAATCCAACTACCATGATGGGAACTAGAGTATAGATATTATAATAAATGTGTCCATTGGCTATCTCCAATTTCTTATGGTCAATAGTAACATAGGGCCTAATATCACATCCACTTGTGGACTACTTCCAGATCCATAGTAGACTGCTATGTTCGTAAAAAGAATGAACATGTCAATAACATTATCCATCACTCTTTCTGCTACCACGAGATCTATAGAATAATAAATTGTAGCAAATTAATCATAGTTGTTCCTTCTTACATTCCTTCTTCCCAATAAAAAATAAAGTTGATTTTGATTCAGGTTTATTAAATGGCGAATGTAATGGAGGTGTCTTAACATGGTATGAAAACAAATGGAATGATATTGGTTAACATGTTTCTTTCCACATCTTCCATAACTTGAATTTTTAAAGCACCATGTATGATGTTTCACCTTCGAAAATAACTACTTAAGAGAGCCTGCATGTATGTTTGAGTTGTCTAACTGTACAATTTCTTATTAAATAATCACACATACTTCTGTTTTTTAGATATGACACTATGATTTTTTCATATTTTAAAATAATAATAATAATAATATTTTTTTTTAATATTAAATATTTTTTAGATATAAAATTATAATTTTTCATGTTTTAAAATAATAATAATAATAATTTAAGTTTTTTAATATTAAATATTTAACATTATAATTTCTAATGTTTTAAAATTATTATATAATAATAATTTTATTATTTTGAAATTAAATATTTAAAATTAAATGATGTATTTAGAGTGGACATTCGTTGTTGTTTTTAAGGAAATAAGTGAGTTATTTATATAATGGTTGATGAAAGGATAATGCTAAGTATTGATTCATTGTTATGTTTTTGGATGTTAACAAGGGGCTTTTGACATAATTGCCAATGGAATTTCCTTAAATGTAAGTGTTGTTTTTTCTAATTAAATGTTTTTTTTTCTCAATTAGATTGTTAATAATTTTGAATTAATAATATGGTTTGAGTAGTTTTGTATTGGCCTTTCTAGGATGTTTCTTTTAGTCTTGTACAGTAATACTATTAGTGAATGATATCATGGAATTACTTTTATTTTTTTAAATAAATTAATATGTCTAACTTTTCACAAATTAATAACAAAAATTGAATATTGATAATTACAAATGTTAAATATTATTTGGGAACTGGAAATTGGTCAAAACTGGGTAGATTGTAGTTTTCATTTGCATTGATATTGGTTCTAATTAGGGGAAAACACCATCAATATAAAGAGTTGAAAAGAGTAAGACCATAAATGCTATAGAATATCCAGTATCCATTTAGACAAATAATATAAAGAGTTGAAGAGAGTAAGATAAGAGATGCTATAAAAATTTCCAATATCCTTCCATAAGAAATACTTCAATACTTATTCTTGGGAAATGAAGCACAATTTTGAAGAAATACTTATCAAGCACAATTTTGATTCTCACAATTAAGTATGGAATGTGTTCTATTGGATAACCAAAGAATTTTGGTGAGTTTATATTTGTTAAACAAGGGTTTGGAAAATATATTGCCTTGAGATTTATAGTAAACAACACTACACATAAAAAGCTAAAAACGTTGGGAAAGGAATTTTGTAGAATATCCAAGCAGTGGAATATTTTTAATGATTTTCATTATGGAAAATAAGTGCAGTTTTGTTTTTGGGGACAAGCATGTTTTTCCTATTCAAGAAAGTGTGAACTATTCTCCTAGATAGTAAATTTATTTTACTTCTCTTCCTATTTGTTGAGGATGGTGATTTAAGGCAATGCGACAATATATAAGGGAGACACATTATCTAATGGTCACAATATTTCCAGTCCTGTCATATTTATGTTATAGGGAAAAGAGTCATGGTTTGCAAAAAACAAGCAAAGACAAAATACTGCAAGTATCGTATAGGAAATTAAGAAAAATATAATTCAAGAAAATGTTAACTACAATGTATCAACCAGTAGTATTATTGGAAGGCCCACAGGGGTGTAGACCGATTGGAAAGTGTCGTGTAAATGGAAGGAAATGTAAAAAGGAGGTCTCGTGTTCGATTCTCACCCTGATTTACCCATTCCCCATGCTTGCGGGGTTGTGTGGATGCACCTGGAGGTTATAGAGGTAGCAAATGAGAATCGACCTCGTGTCACGCGAGTACAAGAACCGCGAGTTACCAATTCATCCAGTCATAAAAAAAATAGTATTATTGGAAATGATTCTGATACAGATGAACCGATCTAATGATTGGAGAAAATGAAAACTGTCAATCCAAGTTTGACATTTGTAGCAAGAATTGCAAACAATGGTTAGTGAATGTTGTCTTAAAGTGGTAGCGAAAACAAATGAAGGTGAAGCTTCCATGTGGATTGAAATTTTTTTCAACCATTATGCATATGTATAAGTTGTTTTATTTGAAGTCTCCACATTAATCTAAAAAGTTTTCTAAGAACTATGTTGGAATCTTTCACCACCATGCAAAAATTTAAGGCTGTAAAGAATTCCATTGTTGGTGGCCTATTATTTTAAATTCTTTAACAACAGTTGAAATAACATGGATGGCCACATTCTCCAATAGGTAAATATTGTAAATAATTTTTAACAATATCACAAAATTAAGCCCAAATGACACCAATAAAAAATCATTAAAACACCTTTTGAAGCAGCAATGAGACCTTGGTAAAGGGACCTAACTGGGAGTAACCAATCCCCAACATAGACACCGAGAAATCCTACAAATTTGGCAAATTAGATTATCATAAAAAAAAAAAAATTACACTACACAATCATAATGTCTTAATCCATAATATTAGTGTCAGCTAAAATGGTAAACTTGTTATTGATGTTTTTCATATGCATAGAGAAATGAAGATAGTATGCCATTGTTATAAACATCTTCCATAGAACAATTGATTTATAATCGTATACAAGAATGACTAGTCATTCTTATACAATTCTATGAAAGCTAGAGAATTAAAATCAATGGACAAATGCAAACATGTCTTGAGATTCATTCCGATACAATTCTATGAAAGCTAGAGAATTAAAATTAATGGAAAAATGCAAACACGTCTTGAGAATGAGTGAGATAGAGACTCAAATGTCAGAAAGAAAAAGGTATGTCAACCAGAAGAATCCATTTATTGGGTGGCCTAAAAAGAACTGAAAAAGATATTACATGACGCAGTCTACTACTAGGATAAAATTATAATATATTCATGTGTTGTGCATGATTTAGTCTTGTTGGAAGACAGATCTGCCCCCAGAACTGTATTCATTCACGATTTGATTTAAATGAGGGTTTTGAGCAATCATACAAAATGAAGGGGGAGAGGAAAGAAACATCTTTCTAGTGGTTGTGAAATTTAAACAATTACATATACATGATGTCTACTATGTACCAAAAATGAAACACAATATGATGAGCATAAGCCAATTGATGGAGCATGGTTATGATGTCTTATTTAAAGGTTCAACATGCTTAATTTTGGATAAATCAACCAGAAGGAAACTAATTTGAAAAATACAAATGACTAGGAATATGATGTTTCCCCTAAATTTGATAAGTGTCTATTTGTCCCAGCCATATGCTCAAAATGTCTCAAAACATATGAGACTCTCTTATGGAATGCAAGCTTTGGTAATCTACCTTTTAAAAGTCTAAGTATTCTTCAAAAACATTCAATGGTCAAAGTTCTTCCTATTTTGAATGAACATAACAATCCATGTGAAAGTTGTATACTTGGAAATCATCAGAGAGACAACTTTCCAACTTCCTCCAATAGAGAAAAACAACATCTAGAATTAATTGACAAAGATCTCTGTGGACCAATGCAAACCCAATCAATTGGTGGAAGTTTTTATGTTCTGACCTTTATTGATGATTTGAGTAGGAAAATATAGATTTATTTTCTTAAAAATAAATATGATACCTTCTCAAGTTTAAAGAATTCAAAGATGACGAAAAAAAACATAGTGGAAAGTATGTAAAGGTGCTCAGATCAGATGGAGGAGGACAATACAACTCAAAAGATTTTGCAGTTTTTTGCAAATAAAAAGGCATCTTAATGCATACTATAGTCATATATACTCCAAAATAGAATGGAGTGGTTGAAAGAAAGAACCAGAGCATAATAAACATGACCAAAATCATGCTCATAGTGAAGAACTTGTCCAATGATTATTGTGTTGAAGTGGTTCCTCGTTCAGTGTACATCCTGAAAAAATCTCCAACAACAAGTGTCAAGGATAAAGTACCTCAAGAGGCTTGGAGTTTCACTAAGATAAATGTGTCTCACTTCAAAAAATTTGGCTACATAGCTTTTGCACATGTCCCTGAAGAATTGAGAAAGAATCTTTATAGAAGAAGTGAAAAATGTATTTTCATTGGATATAATGAATATTCAAAAGCCTATAAACTTTATAATCCAGTTACCAAGAAATTTCTAGTGAGAAGGGATGTTAAATTTCTTGAGAACAAATCATGGAATGACCAAGAAAATGAAATAGTGAATAACCAAAATCCACTACAACAAATTAATGGTCAAACAAAAAGTTTAGAACAACAAGCAAACCCACCAAGACTGCCAAAACTACAGGTATAAAGACAACAAGAAAACTATAGAAACATATTTTCTTCCAATAGTGAATCATCCTCTTCAACGAAAAATCAATGAAAAAATAATCATAAGGGAAATTTATCAGTAGAACAATGACTTTAAATGGGGAGGTCATTTTTCCTTTCTATCCATTCAACCAATCTTCTTTGAAGAAGAAATGAAAGAGGAACATTGGGTAGAAGCCATGAATGAAGAATCTGGAGCCATAGAAAGGAACAAGACCTGGGATCTTGTTGATATGCCAGTATACAAAGCCAACATAAGAGTCAAGTGGGTTCACAAAACAAAGGTAAATGAAAAAGGAAAGATAGAGAAGCATAAGGCATGATTAGTTGCCAAAGGTTTCTCTCAACAACCTGGTATAGACTATGGGGAAACCTTTGCTCCTGTAGCAAGGTTAGACACACTAAGGACCGTTTTAGCTACTACAACTCAGAAGAAATGGCAAGTTTTATAGTTAGATGTAAAGTCAGTCTTGTTGTAACGCAAGGAGTGTATGTGGATCAACCACCTAGTTTTGAAGTCAAGGTATAAGAGGACAAAGTGTATAAGCTAAAGAAAGTCTTGTATGGCTTGAAGTAATCTTAAAGAGCATGGTACAGTCAGATTGACTCCTATCTGATCAATAGTGGATTCAATAGGAGAGGTAATGAGCCAACTCTGTATACAAAATCATATCGTGAAGGTAAAATTCCCATTGTTTTCCTTTATGTTGATGATATGATTTATATAGGTAATATGATGTTAGAGGAGTTTAAAGCTACCATGAAATTTTTTTTGAGATGAACGATATTGGACTCGTTAAATATTTATTGGGAATTGAAGTTGAAGAATCTTCTCATGGTATTTTTGTCTGTCAACAAAAGTATGCTATAGACATTCTGAAAAAGGTTTGGAATAGATAAATGCAATACAGCTGAAACTCCTATTGCACTAGGAACTAAATTGAGAAAACAATATGAAGGCTCAACAATGGATCCAACCTTGTATAAGAGGTTAGTAGGTATTCTCATGTACCTTACTGAACTAGCCCTGATATAATGATTGCAACAAGTTTTGTTTCCAGATTTATGGAATCTTCCACGGATTCTCACTAGAATGTTGAAAAAACAATATTAAGATATGTTGTAGGGACACTTAAATTTGGTTTATGGTACACAAATTCTAAATATTAATCACTTGCAGTGTACATAGATAATGATTTTGTAGGCAACATTGATGATAGGAAAAGCACATTTGGTTATGCTTTTCATTTCGGTACTAATTTGATCTCACGGGAATCAAAGAAACAACCCATAGTTGTAAGATTTTCAGTAGAGGCAAAGTATGTTGCTGCAACCTCAACATCATGTCAAGCAGTATGGCTAAGAAGACTATTGAATGAATTGACACATATGGAAAAGAAGTAAACTCCTATTTTCTATGATAACAACTCAACCATCACATTGTTAAAGAACCACATGTTTCACAATAAAAACAAACACATTGATGCATACTTTCACTTCATCCGATAGCTTTTCAATAATGGTGATATTTATTTTCAATTATGTGGATCAAGAGATCAACTAGCAGGAATTTTTACTAAACCACTTGGGCATTGTAACTGTTGATGAATGTAACAACTAATATTAAGAGGGAGTGTTAGAGTTAATCACGTTGTTCTTGCTCCCATCTGCCACCTCACGTAGTTAGAGGTTAGTTGTCTTAAGTTCACTTATTGTTTACTTCAATTTACTCAATGATCTATTTAGATCCATTGCATTCTATTTAATAGTTTGAAGGGTATTGAAACCCCTGATGGTTTTCCCACATTTTTGTTTTGATTATTGTTCTTCTCTACCTCCCTTAACATTATCATAAAAATACTTGGGAGAATAGTGGCATGGGTGGATATCTCAATTTGTTGGTAGATTCCATCCACGTATTAGAATTTCAGGAACTTCCTAGAACTATAGGTCTCCAGATTCAGAAAAATGTTTCAATCTAGATTCTACCCAAAAATCTTAGGCGAATAAAAAATGCTTTGGGAAAACCTAGTTTGAAAAACCCTCAATGCTTGGTTTAGGTCTACACAAAAAATGGCATTCAGTAAGGTTAGCCAATTTGGGGATGGCCAACAGAGTTTCAACAACATTTCAAAAGTCAGTGAGATAGAGAAAGGAACTATGCCCATGGAAGATAGTCTCAGAAAAGGCGTCCATTTGTGATTATTCTTGAATTTTAGAGGTATGATGAATCATCCATACTATATATATATATATATATATATATATATTATTTTACCATGTAGAAGATACAACTATGTTAATGTTGGTCTTACTGTTGTGCAGAGTTGAAATTGTTGAATATTGAGTAGCTTCAAAAGATATCCTTATTGTATTTGACCAAGACAAACCCTAGATAATGTTATCATATTATATTTATTAAGACGACCCTATTGTGCCTTTATAAAAGTAGGCCCTATTCTGTCTTGAAAATTAAATGTAAATTAATTGGGGTAAAGAGACAGGTTGGCCTAGACATAATTTAGGGAGGCCATACAACTATTTATAAGGGAGGCTAGTGCCTCACTTGTACACTCACTCATAGCTCTACAACAAGAGGAAAAGTGTGCAAGTCTTAGAGGAGAAGTTGTTGCAACTATGTGTGATGCCAAGGAGGGTTTTGGTCTATCTCTTGGTATCTCTTGGTTAAGTGGTGCACTATTCTTTCCTAATGAAGGAGTAGAGGAGGATATTTTCCCTTGTTAGTTCTCTTTTGGAGAAAAGCATTGTTCTTGGTTGGATAATCTATATTGAGGAATTTTGTTGGGTTTTGTCCCCCTAGAGGGTTTCCCAGGATAATCTTTGTGTCTCTCTTATTTCTGTGATTGCCTCTCTTTCAGTGATCTTATATATGTAGACAATGTACTAAATGATTGTAATAATAAAGAAGAACCGTAACTATAGAGATGTATAAGTAAAATATCAACTTGGTATCAGAGCAGGCCTGAAAGAGACCAACTCACAATATATAATAAGTGACTAGCCTCAGTGCACCCTCTCCAAAATTCAGTTTTTAGTATTGCAGCTGCTGCAGAATTAGTGTTTCTTCATAAACCCTAAGGGTGATGTTTTCCCTGTTTAAGGAGGAAGTTGGAGAAAGTAACCACACCTAGGAGCTCACCCTAGGAGGGTGCATCTAGTCCCTAGATCAGAATTATGAAATTTGAATTTTGAGAAATTAGGGTTTCCTCATAAAACCATAAGTTGCAATTGCAGTTGCAGTATCAGTTGCAGTTGCAGTGCCAATTCCTTCGTGCTACTTCCTTCATGCCATTTGCAACACTAGTCGTAGTGCCAACACCAGTTGCAGTGTAAGTTTTTGAGAAGTGTTGGGACTGATTTTTATTGTCCTAGTGCGCCTTACCCTAACAAATCTCCAACTACCTTTAAATTACAAGTTGCAACACCTTTGAAGTTTTAAAGGTTTGTTATTTCTTGTCGTTGTTTCCAGATGGTGCCACTACCTATCGATACTGTCATAGGTATGTATTTACAAGAGAAAATATATTTTGTCTAAACAAACAATCGTAGATCCAGAGGGATCTCAGATCCAACACATTCAAAGGAACAATGTATGTCAAGTTTGATCAATTTAATATGCCTCTATTTGTTATGGTATTATTGTGATATTATGAACATCTAGGTTGTATTTTGATCTATTGAAGTTATGACTATCATACTAACCATTGGTAAAAATTAAAGTCAAAAGTATTAGATTGATTAAGGTTGAGATTATAGAGTTTATTCTCTAACTCAAATTTCTGTCAAGAAAGCATATTATCTTAGTACAGAGGCAGGTTGAAGAGAATACTTGTCATCTTGAGTGAAGGAGACTTGGAATAAAAGAAACAACACTCATTCTTGAGGACAAGACTCTAGGTTCCAGGTTTGATTGATCAAGTTGATAAGATTCAAATTTGCACATATCAAGTTTGATAACTACCACATTACAAGTAAAAAATATAGTTTTGATAGCAATCTTTGAAAATATTTATTATTGAATACTTGTTAGAATGTGAGCACTATTGAGATAAATTCTTATTGTAATTTACTAGATATAACTAACATCTCCTCTAGGAGAAACTTCTTGTTTTGTTTCCAGGTTACCATGAAGGAATGATTGATCACAACACTAGAAGAGTATTTCTCTCATTCCTTATTATTGTATTTCTTACTTTTAGGTGGGTCACAAGTGATAGCTATGAAGGAGCTACTGTGATGATTGTTCTCACTTTTGTTTTTATTATAAAGAGTATTATTCTCATCTATTGTTTCTCCCTTATTGTTCTTGTTTCGTGCAAGTCACTTATGATAACCATGAGGGAGCTATAGTGATGGTTGCAGGAGGAAAAATAATAGATGAGACATGGAATAGACTATCCAAGTTGTATACATGATCATATACATCCATGTACCGAAGAAGAAGAAGAAGAAGAAGAAGAAGAAGAAGCTACTTTTTCTAGATACAAAACAACTCATATGGATATAGATCACGAGGAGTAGAGGGCTCCAAAGATGATAGAAAAAATCCCTCTAGTATAGTTGATCACTCTTCAGATCATCGGGAAGAGTTAGTAGAGCCAAAAGGGCCTACCCAAAAGCAATGAAGTAACCAGGAAAAGACCAGCATTGTCTCGTGACACCCTGTAGGATGCAAAGACATATAGCATTGATGAGCCATATCAAAGGGAGCAGATGGCTATGAAGATTATATAGCTTCAGAGGGAGAATGGAGACTTAGAGTGATCCTGATCTCAGAAAGGATCAGATGGGAAAGAGAGACTTCTTTCATAACTAACGAACATATGCCATGAGTTGAGAAGACTAGATTGTAGCTTCAAAGACTTCTAGGAGATGTGAAATCTCCTGGGAAGATTCCCTTGTTTCAGTGACAGGGGAGGAAGCTAGTCAGAAGGACTGGGATATGGATTTTTCCTTGAGACCAGAAGGGAAGTCAGTGATGACTTCCAAGATTGATCTAATAGATCAACCATGTTGCAGATAACAATATAAAGATGTACACGACTGATTTGTGTCTAGAGGATTCTCCCAGCAAGAGGGAGAAGACTATGATGAGACACTTTCTCCAGTAATCAGAAGAAGTATATATTGAACCACCATGATCCATTGAAAGAAGTCGATGCAATATGAGATTCAAAGGGAGCAAATGAATCTGTTATCGTGATGGAGTAGAGGAGCTACTCTTAGAGTTCAGAATCTACAGTGAGAATGGAACAATCATTCTCAGTTTCAAAAAAGGTAGCTGCAAGTGCAAAGTCCCAGTTCTAGAAGGAACAGTTACAAAGAGAGTAAAGAACATACTCTCTGACAGTGAGATAGACAATGCTTTACATAAAGCACATAGAGCTAGCACATGATTGTGTTGATTGAGTTGCAGCTGAGCAAGTGTACCAAGTTGGTACAATGTGATGTGAAAATTTGGTTCGAAGAACACAAGGACAAATATATGTTTTATGGTGAAATAAAAGTTCACCTTATTATGGAAAAACATGCGATCAGGTACCTAAAAGGTATAATCAATTATGAAACCAGATATATCTTGGAGTGTGAGATAAGATTGTAGACTCAGATCGGGTAGGCAGTGTAAAAAGTACATCTGGATGTTTCTTTAGTATGATATCATTTGTCATCTCATGACTCAGTCAGAAGAAGACTTATATGGCACTCAGTTCCGTAGAAGCATAGTATGTGGCAGTATGGTCAGCTTATGGTGAAGCAATGTGGCTTCGAAAGTTGACCGCAAAATTGTTTGATCTTGAGTTGGAGGAAACCTATATCATTTATGACAACCAAAGTTGCATAAAGTTGTGTGTGAACCCAGAGTGTCATGACAAGTTCAAGCATATCGAGATCAAGTACCATTATATCCGAGAGATGATCTAGAAGGGAGCAGTAAGACTCTAGTACATTTCCACCAACAAACATGTAGTGTATCTGTTGACCAAGCCCCTGTCTAGAGTTAAGTTCGAGTTTTTCAGAGACAAGCTTGGAGTAATCCATAAATACTTTCCCAGAAGTGGGAAGTGATGTGTTACCCAGAAGTGGAAAGTGATGTGTTCCCTAGAAGAGGGAGGTGATGTGATCCCCAGTAGAGGGAGGCGATGTGATCCCCAATATATGGAAGTTATATGATCCCCAATAGAGGGAGGTGATGTGATCCTCAATAGAGGGAAGTGATGTGATCCCCAGTAGAGGGAGGTGATGTGATCTCCAATAGAGGGAGATGATGTGATCCCCAATAGAAGGAAGTAATGAGCTACCCCAACGCAGGTTGGTAACCCCAAGGTAGGCTAGTACACTACCCTAGCAAAGGTTGGTAAGCCCAACAAATGATGGTACTCTACCCCAGCGCAGGTTGGTAACCCCAATGTAGGCTGGTACGCTACCCCAACATAGGTTGGTAACCCCAACACAGGATGGTACACTACCCCAATGCAAGTTGGTAACCCCAATGTAGGTTGATATGCTACCTCAACGCAGGATGGCATGTCACCCCAACGTAGGTTGGTAACCCCAACATGGGATGGTACGTTATTCCATTGAAAGTGTAGAACTTCCTATGATATATAGATTCTTGATTGACATAAAGACAATGACGAAGTATGCAGAAGCACAAAAGCAGTGATGATGATTGTAACAAGAAGAATACCTTCCTTGCTAAGAGGGAGTGTTGAAGATTGAGTAGCTTCGGAAGATATCTTTATTGTATTTGAACAAGACAAACCCTAAATAATGTTATCATATTATATCTATTAAGACGATCCTATTGTACATTTGTAAACATTGGCCCCATTGTGCCTTGACAATTAAATGTAAATTAATGTGGGTAAAGAGACAGGTCGACCGAAACCTAACTTAGGGAGGCCAGACCACTATTTATAAGGGATTCTAGCACCTCACTTATACACTCACTCATAGCTCTGCAACAAGAGGAAAAGTGCACAAGTATTAGAGGAGGAGTTGTTGTAACTAGGTGTGACGTCAAGGAGGGTTTTGGTCTATCTCTTGGCTAAGTGGCGCACTACTCTTTCCTAGTGAAGGAGTAGAGGAGGATCTTCTGCCTTGTTAGCTCTCTTTTGGAGAGAAGCATTGTTCTTGGTTGGATAATCTATATTGAGGAAGTTTGTTGGATTTTATCCCCCTAGAGGGTTTTCCAATATAATCTTTGTGTCTCTCTTGCTTCTATGATTGCCTCTCTTTTAGTGATCTTATATATGCAACTAATGTGCTAAATGATTGTAATAATATAGAAGAACCGCAACTCCTAGTTGTATAAGCAAAATATCAACATAAATTTCATGGTGAAAGTGCTTATTTAGACAATATGTATTATTTTTAAAGCACTGTAAAAATGCATTATTAGAGTAAAAAAAATTCCATGAGTCATGGTTAAAACCAAACATTAATTGTGGGACAAGGGGATTTCTCCGTACACATATTTAATTGTTATAGTCTAGAGATAAAACACATGTTCTGAACCATTAGACCTTAGATTGTACATCAAATATACATATTCTTTGACAGATCCATTTGATTGAACATCTCCCCATAACATTACCTTAAACTATACATAAAATATACATATTCTTTGAAAAGTCCATTTGATTAAACATTTTCCCATATCATTTCCAACATTTGGATTATTTCAATTTCTTAATATTTTCAATCCTAAAGGCAATTCAGTTAATAATTATTTGGATAAAGGCAATTCAATTAATAATTATCTGGAATGTTTATATTTTGTTAACATTTCAAAGTTTAAATGTAATTTAATATTTTTTAAATATTCACATTCTTACCGTGACTTAGTCCACTTATATTATTATGTAAAAAATCCACAGTTTTGGACTTTTAAATTTTGATATGTTCATGTGTCAATATCAAACGCTAAGACCTATGTTTTTCATATAGTGTAAGTTGCTCTGGATTACGAGTTAAATTAACGTCATGAAAATATGCCAACCACTTATTGAGATATATGCTGATTTTTACTCATCTCCGATCTCGAATACCAATAAATAAACCTTAATTACTTTAAGATTGTTTTATTAGAAGTGCATTGTATACTTTTATTTTTAAAAAAATACCCCAATTATGTTACATGTGGGAGCCAAAATTACAGAGATTTCATAAAAGATTCCAATTATGATACACGTGGGAGCCACAATTACATATATTTCCCCTCCATGTAGAGGTAAGGAGAGCTAAAATGTCCAGATAGATATGATATAAAGAGCATTATATCTTTCCAAAAAAATGCCAATCCTGCCATATTAATATGTATGTTTTTCCATGTTCAGCGTTTAGGAGGGACGGTAAAGTGGAGTCTGAGTTGGCCTTTTGTACGAACGTAGGGACACTTGGTGATCATGTGGGCGATTCAATGAAAATTAAATCCATTGATGTCATTAATGATTTATTTGCTTGGGAATCGAAAAGGGGAGGGAAGTCTAGTGTAGTCAGCTTTTTTTCTACGGGGATTTCTTTGTAGAAGGTTGTGGAGGGTAGGGAGGGGATTAAACAAGAGGAAAAGGGAGGTAAGGCTTGTCATACAACAGAACAAGGATAAGGGTTTAGGGTTCGAGACTGTGTAGTGGTTAAAATTTTTACTTTATTTTCGGAACGAGAAGGAGGGAGAGGCGGGGATAATAGGCAGACTGAGGTCGGTAACAGTAGGGAGGCCGTGGTGATGAAAGGAGTGAAGACTGGTGTAGGGTGTGGGGGAAGTACATGACAATATAGCAGTCGAGGGGAGGCAAAGTTCAGTTCGGTTCTTAAGGGGTGGAAATCGAAAAAAACTAAACTTGTTGTTATGCTTGGCAGAGCTATAGGGATGGAGGATGTGGGAAAATTTGCTCTAAGAGGCTTGGTGGGTAGATTCGGTTATTGGGCCTTGGGGGAAAAATACATCCATGCTTGGGGCACTCACCGACGACTTATATTCTTTTGAAAGGCTAGTTCTGCTTTCTGTTTAAAAATACAGAAGATGCAGAGTTGGTGTTGCGAAAGGTTTGGGTGGTAAATTCGGGAAGCTTGATGTTAAAACGCTGGCATATAGCGTTCAATCCATAAAATGATATCATTAGATTTAGACACTTGTGGGTGTTATTTCCAGGTTGGACGTTAGCACTGTGGAGTTTGGAGGCATTTAAAGTAATCAAAAATTCACTTGGGAAGTTTTTGTATGTTGATTCAAAACATCTGGATGGTTCTGATCAGAAGATGGGAAAGATATTAGTAGAAATTGATGTTTTTGAAGGGCTACTAGAGGAGATTGTTATTGATTGGCGACGATATTTGGTTCAACAATGTTTGGACTACGCTGGAATTCCATTTCGTTGTTCTGGGTGCAAGGCGACAGTCCACCTGTGTTATCAGTGCACTGGGGAAATACTTCACACAACATCCGGGGTATCAAAGTTGGTTTCTAATGAGAAGTCAAAAGAACTGGAAGCTTGGAGCGACAGTTTACACTCCCAGGGGGTGGATAGAGACTTTGAACTTGGTAAGTTACAACCTCGTTGCACTAATTTTTCTTCTAAATAGTCTGTCAATACTATTTCTGGGATGATGGGTTTAGTACTGGAGCCCCATAATGTAGTGCAATCCACTAAGAGAGGGATAGGGGAGGAGGAAAACCTACCTGTGGGGGAAATTTCTTCAGAGCTTAGGGCTCATAGTAGGCTCGGGGATTCATATGTAAATGTAATATAGTCTTGTGGTTTTGGGAGACCTGATGAGGGATTGGGTGCACGGTGTATGAAGGAAGGAGGGCTATTGGGTGAGGAGGTAATGACTGTGGTACAGTCGTGCGAGCAGGGGAAGGAGGGGGCAATTGTTTTGAGTGGAGAAGATTCTAAACCTTTGGTTAAGGGTGGTTCTTTTGGGGTAAGGGAAGACCTTCCTTTAGTGGATACATAAGCATAACTTTCGCAGGGGGGGTTTCAGGAGGGGAATGAAGTGGATTTTCCTTCTTTGCCTTTTTTAAAGGTTCCTGGGTTGTTTGAGGGAGATAGTAGTCAAATCAATCCTACACTTTCTTTGGGTATATCTGGAGAAAGTAGATTGGTCATTTTGGAAGGGAGGGAAGAGTATAGACATAAGTTATCTCAGTGTGATGGGTGCAATAGGGAGGTTGAGGACTTCACAAAAGTCTTGAATATTGATACAATTGAGGATATAATTGTTATGTCAGAAATTGAGGAATCATTAATAAATTTTATACCTACCTACCGAGAGTTATTAACCTGTTCGTCTTTACCAATTTATGTTGGTGGGGATATTTTATCTAACCCTGGTGAAAATATTGGGAAGGCGGAGGGGGATAGGAGTACTTTGACTAGCGGTCCAGGGGGTGAGACTACACTATTAAAAGGGGAGGTACTGGGAGGTTTGGAAAAGGATTTTTATCCACTAATAAATAGAAGTGCGAGGAAACAAGGGAAAGAGAAGGAGAACCTAATTTCGAACAGTCTTATGGGATTAACTGGTCCTAGGGCGCTTAGAGATCAAAAAGACCTGGCAAGGGTTAAAAGATGATTGTGCAAACCCTGAATGTCTGGGGAGTGGGGGGGGCCGTAAAGACTCTAACCCTTAAAAGGTTTTTAGAGAAAACAAACCCGGATGTTTTACTTGTACAGGAAACCATGGTCAGCGAAGCTAAATCTAGAGAATTTTTTGTCAAACTGCTCCCTAATTGGTATTTCTGTGGGGTGGACTCTATTGGCCTCTCTGGAGGATTGTTAACAGCTTGGAATCCTCACAAGACTGATTTCGTTGCATTTTTTACTCCTGCGGGGATATTGCTAGAGGGAGTAGTAAAATATTTAAATTTAAATATGAAGTTGATCAATTGTTATGGACCTTATGCTGACAAAGAGGTATTTTGGGAAGGCATTAAAAGGGAAGGGATATTGAATGAGGATAACCTTATTTTGTGTGGTGATCTAAATTTCACCACTTCGAGTAGGGAAGTTTGGGGTGAACACACTAGGGTAGATCCCTTACAACTTTACTTCAGCCAGATGATACAAGTTGGAGGGTTGGTGGATGTTGAGCCAATAAATATTCTCCCTGCCTGGAGGAATGGAAGGAAAGGACGGGATTACATTGCAAAGAGGTTGGATCGGTTCTTGGTATCTGATAATTTAGTCTCATCAGGAATCATATATCACTCTTGGGTGTGTAATGTAAAGATATCAGATCACATGCATGTGATTTTACACTTGGAACAAGGGAATGACACTGTCAGTTATCCTTTTAAATTTAATGCAGTTTGGCTTGAGGATCCAGATTTCGTAAAATTAGTTAGAACAAATTGGGATGGACTGTTGGGGACAAAGGTTCTAAACCCTATGGATTCGCTAGTCAAAAATCTTAAGATGCGTGGTGGTTGTCTAGGAAAGAAAGAAAAAGGATGAAGCTAAGGAAAAGATGGTACAATTAGAATTGGATTTGGATAAGTTATATTCATATTTTCCTGGAGGTTTTGAGAAGGAGGGAGACAAAGTAATGTTACCTGAAATAGAAAAGAGGAAATTGGAACTTTTAAGACAAGAGGAGGAGACTTGGAGGGAGAAAAGTAGGGTTAATTGGTTGGCAGAAGGTGACAAGAATACTAAATTTTTTCATGCTAATGCAAGTTCAAGAAAAAAAATCAATACCATTTTGGATATTACTAAGGAAGATGGAACTATTATATCAAATAAGTTAGATCTTCAAAAGGAGGTTGTAGACTATTTTCAGAATATTTTTAAGGCATAGACATATTTGGCCATATCAGACCAACTTGTAGTATTAAGGAATTATCCAAGATTGTTTATAGAGGAAGAAGGTATTAGATTGAATGAACTAGTTACTCTAGCAGAAATTTTGTCAACATTAAAAGGTTTTAAGTGTTCAAAAAGTCCTAGCCTGGATGGCTGGACTGTAGAGTTCTTCTTGGCTTGTTTTGATCTCTTGGGTAATGATATATTGGAGATGGTGGAAGAGTCTAGGAGAGAAGGTAGAGTTTCGAGTGCTTTGAATGCTACCTTTATTGCACTTATTCCAAAGAATGACAAACCAGACTCATTTGGTGGGTTTAGGTCATTTTCCTTATGTAATCTGGTGTACAAGATCATTACTAAAATTATTGCTGCTAGAATTAAAACCTCACTCTTTCTTGGTATTTCAAAGGAACAATTTGGCTTTTTAGAGGGAAGACAAATTACTGATGCTATTGGAGTTGTACAGAAATCTCTACACAGTATAAAGGTGAAAAATATTAAAGCACTATTCTTAAAATTAGATTTGGTAAAGGCTTATGATAGGGTGGATTGGGGTTTTCTCAGGCTTGTTTTATTACAGGTGGGCATAAGCTTAGAAGCAATTGACTGGATTTTTGGGTGTGTGTCTTCGACAAACTTTGTTGTGTTGATTAGTGGAAAACCTACTAGCTTCTTTAAGTCTTCAAGGGGTTTAAGGCAAGGTTTCCCTTTATCACCTTTACTTATCCTCCTTGTTATTGAAGGATTGAGCAGAACTATACAAGAGAAGGTTAGGGATAAGAAAATTGAAGGTGTTTCTGTGTCTAGAGGGTTAAGTATTACTCATTTGATGTTTGTGGATGATGTAATATTGTTTGGGAATGGAAGCATTTGTGAGTGGGTAGTTATTAAGGAGGTTCTGGAATTATTTTGTAAGGAAACAAGGATGGCATTCAGTCCACAAAATTTTGTGTTCTTAGAAGTTGGGTGAGATGTTGAAGGATCTCTTGCCATTTGAATTTAAGCCAATAGATGAAGGATTTAAGAATCTGGGGTTTTATATTAAACCAAACTGTTATATTAGAGCTGACTGGAATTGGTTAGAGAAAAAAATTGAAAAGAGGATTCTGAGTTGGAGTCATAGATGGATTTTTGTAGGAGGAAGAGTCATACTAGTAAAAGTTGCACTTGAAAGCATTTATGTATATTGGTTGTCTTTGGCTAAGATACCTATAAGTGTTCTTAATAGTGTTAGAAGGAGGATGTTTAGTTTCCTGTGGACTAGCAAAAAAGTAAAGGAATGAATGCATTTTATAAACTGGAAAAAGCTTGCAAAACCAAAAAATACTGGTGGGTGGGGTGTAAAAAATATCTTTATCTTTGGGAAAGCTTTGGTGACAAAACGTCTGTGGAGATGTCTTATGATGCCTGATCTATGGCATGAAGTGATAATGAAAAAATATCTTAAAAATAAAATTGTTGAGGAGTGGTTCAGGTAGGGGAGAAAAAACTAGAATGGTACTTCAAATATTTGGAGATCTTTCACCTCTTCATTATCTATAATAACAAATTTGTTGGTGTGGAAGCCTGGGAATGGGAGGGACATCAGAATTGGAGCTGATCCTATGGTTGGGTTGCACACCTTTTATAAATTGTCAAGGAATCTTATTTTTACTTTGAAATCACAAGGGATTGATTTCTTTGCACAAGCATGGTCTATTGTCCTAGAGGGACTTAGTTTTACAAGGTGGAAAAAGGCATAATCTTTAGGGCTGGAAGGTGAACTAAAAGAAGAATGGACAAATTACATTAAAGGAATGTTGAGTTCTAGAATTGAAATTAATTATGAGAAAGATAGGTTATTGTGTCTTGGGATACAAAAAAAGGACAAGTAAATGCCAAACAAGATTATAAAGTTCAAGTGTTGGAGGGAATGGAAGAAGAAACAAAATACTGGTATTCAGAGATATGGGAGTGGCAATTACCTTTAAAAGTCAAACTTGTTATCTGGTTATTGCTGGAACAGAGAATACTTACTTGGGAAAACTTGAACAAAAGGGGTATTTTTGGTCCTAGTATATGTGTTTTGTGTGGGAACAGTAAGGAAACTGTGTCCCATCTTTTTGGGGATTGCAGTTTCATAAATGGTATTTGGCAGACTATAACAAAAGAATTAAAATTTGACAATAGTTGGGAAGGAGGTCAGATTGTGGACAATTTACAAAAATGGATAAGGGTAAATGATAATTGGAAATAAATCCCTTGTTTTATTTGTTGGGAGGCGTGGAAGCATAGGAATTTGGTTATATTTGAAGACTATCCCATAAATCAAGTTAGAGTATGTAATTGTATTCTGCAGGATTTGGGAGAACAAAAAATTGCATAGGTCTCTAAGACTAGAAGGATTGATAGGCCACCCATACTTGATTTGGATTTGGCAGTAGGGTTTTTTGATGGGGCATCACAGGAAAGAGGCTCTAAATGTGGGGCTGGAGATTTATTGAAATGCCTAGTTTTGGGCACTTTCAGACTAAAAATGAACCGTGGAAAAGGAACCAATACCAGGGGAGAATTACTTGCATTGTGGGTCATTTTATTTTTTGCTTGTATTAAAAAGGTAACAAGGTTACAACTGGTAGGTGATTCCAAGCTTGTTATTGATTGGTTTACTGATGAAAATAACCTATAGGTGATATCTCTGCAACCTTGGATGACTAAGATTAGATCGTTGTGTGGGAATTTTCAGCAACTCAAAGCACACCATATATACAGAATATATAATAAGGATGTTGATCGAATTTCTAAGGAAGCAATGCTACTCGATGAAGATGGAATATACTTTTCAAAGGAATATGAAGGACAACCAGAAATATTTGAAAGACTTGACATCAATCTTTAGGTCACTGTATGAAAGGTTGTAGTTTTGGGCTTTTGTATATTTTTTGATATAAAATACAGTCACAAGGAGGACATAAAAGATATGTAATATTTTTTATATAGATATGTAAAACAGTGGGCATCTTTATGGACTTACTTTGTTATGTGAACAATTCTTAAGTTTCTTATAGATTTTGGAAAAAGAGATGTACAATTCTGTACAAATTGTAATTTTTTGAAAAAAAACCTTTTATATTTTCTAATATAAGTTATTTATCTTATTGAAAAAAAAATGTATGTTTTTAAAATCCAATTATTATTTCACTTGGAATACATTGCAAATTTTGTTTAATGGAGATTGTTCATTCGGGGATGGTATCCGGCCTGAGCCACATCAATCTTTAACTTAACATCACAGAATGCCTTAACAACACACTCCATCATAGACTGTCCTACACCTCGAAAACAACAAAAATTATTCACTTAGGTTCAATCTCAAAAATATTTATATCTTTACAAAAAGTGTCAAACCCAACATACTACAATATGCATTTTTTTTTGCCAAATCTATGCATTCTTTGAATTGGAATTAACGGAGAAACATAAAATGCTTTTAGAATTTGATAGATTTTAGAAAGAATTTCAGTTTATATGAAATGCTATAATACGGTTGCATTGCCTCATTTATTGTCATGCAGTCATATTCCATGAGTAACATGTGTAGACTCTATTTTAGTTTAGGCGCACTATTTTGCTTCTTTTTATTAAATTAAGATATATTATTTGAAAATTAAGTAGTATTAATATACGTGCTGCAAGATGAAGTTCTAGATTGTATTTTGCTTTGCGTTTTAAAAATTTACTAGATGGAGTTTCAGTTTATATGGAGTGTTATAATACAATTTCATGGCTCCATTAATTGTTTTGCACTCATCCGCATGGAATGATGGTTTTTTAAAATTTGTGTCAACCCTATTTTATTATAGCTGCACTATTTTGTTTTTTTAATGGAGATTTACTATTTTTATGTTACTTGAAAGTTAAGCTTATGTTACTTGAAAGTTAAGCAGTCATAATATATGTGTGAAGATGAAGTTTTAGATTTGTCCAAGTGATTAAGAATGTCCTCCTAATATGTTTGTTTTGATTTGTGAGTGGGCTACTCACTCATAATGTTGTTTATAAATGATGAATATTTGATTTTTAAAATATATTTTTAAAAATGTGTAATGTTGTTTATAAATGTTAAATGTTTGATTTTTAAAATATATTTTTAAAAATGTGTAATGTTTATAAATGATGAATGTTGATTTTTAAAAATGTGTAATGTTATAATGTAAATTATATTATAAATATATAAATATAATTGAAATATTTATTAAAATAATTAAATAATAATTTAACTTGTTTAGGATTTTGAATTTTATGTAGTTTTAAATAAAACTATATATTTAACATAAAATTGAATTATAATATTTTTGTTAACTTTTCTAAAATAAAGAAGATAAATGAATCTATAAATATGGACGAATCCTCTATACTCTCATTTATATTTATTGGTTGGAAGGTTTAAACATGGTTGGAATTATAAAATACCATATATGTTGGTTAAATTTGGCAAAATCCAAGTGAGCAAAAATTGTCCATAGATATATAAACAATATACTCTCGTTTATATTTATTGGCTGGAAGGCTTAAACATGATTGGAATTATAAAATACCATATATGTTGGTCAAATTTGGCAAAATCCAAGTTAGCAAAAATTGTCCATAGATATATAAACAATATCCTTTAATAGATATATAAACAATATCCTTTAATATTGTAGTAAACTTTTTTTAGATGTTGGAATTTGACGATACAATCTAGGATGATTGAGAGTTGGTTAAATTTAGCAAAATCCAAGTTAGCAAAAATTGTCCATAGATATATAAACAATATCCTTTAATATTGTAATAAACTTTTTTTAGATGTTGGAATTTGACGATACAATCTAGGATGATTGAGAGTTGGACAAAACATTAGGGGAGTCATTCTACCAGAACTTTGATCATAGTGAAATTCTAATCTTATTAAATTTGTGGAAAAAAAAAAATCCAATTACTACAAGTATAACATTTTATTTGAAATACTTCAATTTCATGATAATCACGTTTATTAAAATGAATTTAATTATATTAATTTTGAAAACATTTTAATATATTTAAAAATTTTCAACTTCTAAATTTTAATAACTGTATTTAATAAAAATATTATTTATAAATAATTTCATAAACATTTTCAATAAATAACTCAATAAAATCATAAATAATATATTTATTTCTTTAAAATAAAAAGTTATTTACAGTTAACATATTTATTAAGTTGACTTATTGACAATGGGCACATTTAATGTTTCATTTTCTAAAGAGCCCAAGTTTACCAATCACGATTTTTACTTCAACTATTATTTATTGGACGAGATTTTCGTGCCTGGAGCTCTTACCGCGTCGTCTTACCATGTCAGTTATTTAATGCACAGAGTTCTGCGGTTATTTAATGCCCAGGACTCGGTTATTTCGACGTTCACCAGCCACAAATGACTTGTGACTATGCTAGTTTCTTTAAAATCAAAATTTGATTCAAATTGTCGTTTTGTTAAAAAAATAAATAAAAATAAACACAAAGTAACAACAACCCAGACTTGCATATTATACAAATACATTTCTTACTAATAACGAACCATAAAATAACACGTGTACACCCGCACAATTGTTTAAAAACACACCCATTTACTAATAACGACGATAAAATAACACGTGTACACCCGCACAATTGTTTAAGAACACACCCATACCTCAATATCTTCCAAGTAACAATTAACTGTTAAATAACAATCCCATCTCTCAATATCATCTAAAGTCTATTTTCTTATTAATAGAGGGACATAGAGTTATCATAAATTAACAATGAGGGACATAGAGTTACAATGTCGTGTATTGGCACATTTTTATTTCTATTTCTATTGAAATGGAAATGGATTGGATTTGAGACTTTTTGCTTTGTAAAGAAATATGAGAAGTAAGAATTTTTACTTTGTAAAGAAACAATAGAAATTAAAAATATTAAAAGTATATAAATTATAATAATTTAAAAATATTAAAAGTGGAAGAATTATTAAAATTAAAAATATTAAAAGTGAAAATATTTTTAATTTTTTAATTTTTATATATATATTTTTTAATAAAAGTGGTTAAGAAATAAATTTAAAATTTAATTTGTTTTTTAAAAAATAGTAAAATAAATCAAAATAAATACATAAGAAATTGATAGAATTTAATATATTTTATTAAAAAGATTAAAAAAAAAAAAATAGATGAAACAAGACAAAATGATTAAATTTAAAATTTCATTGATAAAGTATAAGTAACAAAATATAAATGAAATGGTAATATGAATTAATAAGAAAAATAGTTTAAATTTACACTTTATTTAGCTAGCTGTTATAATTATTAAAGTTAAATGAATCAATAATTAAAAGAAAGAAATAAATAATATTACAAAACGAAGACAAATATATTGTTGATGAAGTTGATATCTTTAGGAAGCCAGTGAAAGAATTGACTTTTTAAAAACTTTTATCTATGTTTAGACTTTATGAAGTTGTCACTAAGGCGGGGATGTTGAGATAATCCTACTATATGATCCTCTAAGTTGTTGATTAAGGTTGGTTGCCATTGATGTCAACCCTTGAAGAAAGCCCCACAACACAAAGGTTTGGGTAATGGACACAAGACTATATGATGTAAAGATGACTCATTATTGTCTTGTCATGGTTGATAAGAAGTAAAGATGGATGAACTCCAAAGTGGTCCCCTTATGGTGAAAGCCCTCACGGGAAGATGCTTTGCGGAGTAAGAGAACCCATGATTAATTGTGGAATAATGAGATGAAGGACAATGAATTTGTCAGGGAAACTATCCTAGATGGATGGTGCTTGTCATGCCATTTCTGGTGGTATGTGGAACGCCACATAAATCCTCACAGTTAGAGAGTTATGACCATGTGAAGTTGGAGAACCTAGGTTTGGGTAATGGACCCAAGTTTGTTTGATGGATAACGGTATGATTTTTGCTATATTTGAAGGTAATAGTATTCTAGATGGATAGTACATGTCATTCCATTTCTGGTGGTATGTGGAACGTCACATAACTCCTCACGGTTTGAGAGTTATGGCCTTACGAAGTTGGAGGACCCTCATATGTCATCTAAAAGCCCCAAAAGGTCAAACTAGTCAAAGTGGTTTAAGAGATTTTAGAAGGTAAATAATAAAGTGAAGTGATGAGTGTACTATAATTTAAAGTGAATACAACATAAATTATTTAAATAATAATTTTAATGGATAAATTAGAAGTGGGTTAACCCTAAAATAAGGAAAGTGGACTAAGTGACCTAGAAGATGTTTTTAAGGAAGCTACTTGGAGAGTATAAATAAGAGGCAAGGCTCTCTCATTTTAATCACACTTGAACATATTGAATATCTATAGGTTTCTGAGGTAACCAAATGATATCTTAGCTGAATTTATGAGGAAAGGTGAAGAAAAGAAGGCTGGAATTCAAGGAAGGATAAATTTCTTTGATGATGCTTTCTAAGGTATG
>ML853019.1:10683-29932 GCA_009831015.1 Picea engelmannii | reverse complement strand
ATTTCAATAGAATCATCCAAACCAAAGCAAGTCCTCAACTTACCTCCTATCATTGAGTCACCTCTCTCCAACTCAACATCTGTGATGAGTGTGGCCAACACACTTACACTCTTCAAATGTCCCAAAGAATTTTCCAAAGTTCTCCAAGTAGAATGATTCACCTCAAAGAACTTCCATGCCTTAGGCATATTTGACCCAATACTCTTTCAAACCTCAACCAATGACCCAAACAGATATCTAAGTCATAACAAAATCATCCACAAGTCGCCAATGTGTGCATTATCTCATCCAATGTCCCATACCAAAGGTGAGAAAACACTACCTAAGTCACTTGGTCTACATTCTTCCCATTCAGGTTAACTCCCAAAAAAGCTTGGTCGAATTCTTTACTAACTCCATCCATCTACTAGAAGCATCCAAACTATAGAATTTTCATCGCAATTTTCAAGTCATCCCATGACCCAACAAATATTTCTAATGTACCAACTCACTAAGGTATCTTATCCATCCTCTCAAACTTGGCATATCCATCCCTCGCTGCCTACTTCACCGCAACCAATGCACTTCATCAAAGACATAGGCAACTTCCTCAAGCCACCTCCATCGATGCATAAACAAATGCTACATGACTTCTTTGAATTTGCACCACTTGAGTGACCCTCAAGTCTGCCAATTTTTCGTGAGGGAACATATTTCACTTGAACCACCAAGTCATATGACTTCTCCTCGAAAGAAATCACCGCAACACTTAGGAAATGAAATACCTCAAAACAAACCACACCTTTTCAACAACATCATTGGTTGCAACCGTGTTCTAAGTATCCTATCTTGCACTGTCACTTTCCCAAGCCATCAACTCTCTACATGAACTCCCCTCAATCACCGTCTCCTTCTACACAAACTTGCAAGCACATTCGTTCTGATATATATATATATACATATATATATTGTGTTAACCAATGAAGATACGATGAATAGGAAATTAGAGGTGCGACTCTAAAATAGGTTGTTATTTTTCTTGGTTTGGGTTTCTAAGGTAAAATATCTATGTAATGTGTGTGCCTACCATTATATCTTTTATGTTTTTACTAAGAATCTATTTGCAGTAATTTATTGTGCAAGGTTAAAATATGCATTGTCATCTTCGCACCTTGATTGTTTTTCCTTCAAATCACCATGCACACACTTTTCGAATGTTAATTCATGTTGCTTCTAACTGATTTTCGTAACTCTCTGAATTGCTACCTCATTTGAAGGTTGTGTTTAACACACTCATCCAACAAGACAAATTGACTCAACTATTGTTCTCGATGATGCTTCCAAGACAAATCGAATCATCCAGTTGTCCCTCTCACCCAAGTGCTTCCACTTGTTGCAACCCACAATTTCTCATGTTTATGATCACTTGTACAATCACCCTCTATGACCATTTCTACAATCACTTATGTGGTTAGATATGCAACAAGTCTTACATTCATCCACCTTGCCCAAGTTCTTGGTTCACACACCGAACTCTGCACTTGGTCTCATAATGTCAGGAAAAAAGGTCTAGAACTTAGTTTTATCACAAATCAAACCAAACAAGTATGTTCTAAGACTGTCTTTGTGATCAAATCTTCATAAATTCCCGCGATGAGTTCTGTGATCACCCACCCTATCTGAGTGCTTTGTTTCACCAAAAAATTTTCTATTGGTCTACATAATGTGTGCACCTAGATCAGCTTCCACTGCACTGTCAATTAAAACCTTTGTTGTAAGTGTAATGAAAATTCTCTCCGATGAACCATTTCACTCCATCAAAGTATTCACCAAGTCTACAAACCTTCCCACTAAATTGTCTCCCCAACAAATTGCCTTCAAAGTTTTCTCTGGTTCCATGTATCATCACGATAGTGGTGAAGATCTCACTAAATCTTCTTCAAAATATGTGACAAACAAGATTTGATACCATCTATCGTTGACATAGTGGTGAAGATCTAACAACCCTTATTCAAAATCTACAACGAACAAGCACTAACATCATTTGTCATGTCGCCAGTGTGCCTGCTCGAATCTTACAATTGTGCACCTCTTGAGAGTGTGAGACACCATGACATTTCACACTTGGTCATTTGGCAACACCAAGGATCATTCATCCAGACTACGCCACTTCACCTAGAGCATACCCATACTATTTTCTAGGCCACGGGTGAGTCACTTTCCTACTCTAGTGCAACTCTTGTATACTTACACAAATTGTTAACAATATTAACACTTAGTCATGTAAGCATACATCCATGAAATCAAGAGAAAAATTGTGAAATAAACAGGAGACACACAGATATAGTGCGAATGACACAAGATGTGCCTAACACCAGACTAATTCTTATTATTATGAAACAATTACTATATGAGTACCATCGGATTGGCTTACAACTTGAGAAGAGTCACATGACTCATCTCACCTCACCAAGTCACTCGTACACATATTCGTCACACCAAGAATCATCCATCCTAACAACTTTCAAAACTCATGTGGCACACCACAAAAGTGCATCAACCATAGACTGACTATATATTCTTTGTCACAAGACTTAACATAGAGCTACAATTTTGTCTCATATTTTCCTCACTTGGACCTGCAACAAGGATTTTCTCATAATCATCCCAAAATATGGTGTCCCCAACTCTATCCACTGAATCACCTCAAGGCAGCACAATTCCTCTCATGTGGATCGACTTGGATTGTTGAGGGAGCTCACATATTTTCGTCAAATTCTACCTCAAAATAGCAGAGATGATCTTCCTCTTCTTACTATGCAAATATATCTTCATTGGTTGTGCTTCCTTGTTCTCTTATATGGAATCCAAATGTCACCATTATGAACCATTTCATCCTTTAGGTGTATCTCACCCCTTCGCGAACCATCACGTCCAAACGAATCGTCAAGGCCCTTTGTGGACTCGGTTTCCCAAACAAAATTGTGCATCTATTAACCGTCGCATCCCTTGGGACCAACATGCCCCAACCTTTTTGTGATCCTCCTGCCGAAGTGCCCCAACCTCTTTGGTGTACCCCTTCTCTTGGTTTCTTCCACCCCATGCTCCGCCTCATGCTTGGGAAAGGCCCTTAGCATGTCTGCATGCCCAAGGAGCCCACTTTCCCAACTAGTGCACCTCTTGGGTGTTCGAGCAACCCCAAGTTGCATTTTCTTGAGGACCAGGGCAAAGGTCTCCATGCCCTTCATTCCAAAAACCTTACACATGTCATATCTAACTCAATATAACTAACTTAAAGAGGGGATCCTTATTTCAATTGTAAGTTTGGACATCTAACAAATATGAAAAAAGTCAACCATTCCATTAACTTTACTCTGAAATCAATAATGGAATTTGGAATAGCTTATCATATCTAACTCAATATAATTTAACATAAAGAGGGCATCCTTATCTCGATTGTAGATTTGGGCTCATGAAAAAAATTCAACCATTAACTTTACTCTCCAATCAACAATGGAATTAAACTCACAAATTTAAAAATAGCAATAAATAAAACTAATAATTTAAAGAAAACTTAATTGATATAAATAAACAAAAATAATCATTAAAAACAATCAATTATAGTATAGGAGTTTAAAAAATGGGCAATTTAACATTGTAAAATTAATAAATATAGAATTATTTGATCTTAACTTGAATTTTATCACTTAGTAATGTGGTAACAAAAAATCTTGATTTTTCTATTTCCTTGCATTTAATTTTACACACATCATTAGTTTTTACATTAATGGGTTTAACCTTCTCATTATTAAATAGCATAGAAATAATGTATTTATCAATAGTAGGGGAAATGTGATTTGATCCAATGAAGAGAAAAAGTGCATTAATTTCATGAACGATAAAATTGATGAAGGTGGATTAATCCAATGAAAAATAAAATTGATGAAATTGCATATATCAAAAATTAACATTACACAATTCTATTGTAATAGGAGTACTCTAAGAGGTTAAATCTAAAATAATTTTGTTAATTTAAAATCAAAATTTTTAAATTTGTTCACTTTTAACTTGCTTCATTAAATTACATTAATTTTTTTATTATTATATTTATGGTTTTGTGTATTGACATAGGATATTACAATCTCTAGATTGTAAAATACACCTATCTAATACTTATTATTTAAATGATATTAAAATAGTAATTTTAAATTAAATTATTATTTTAAAATAATTATAATATAAAATATATTTGTTGTATTGTTTAAATTTTTATTTTTTTATTATTGTCATTATTATTTAAAATATTAATAGGTAACCAAGCTTCATATCAAATTAGGGTGGCAAGAGTGTGAGACCTACCTCCCAACCACCATCCAATCATTTAGGCCAACCACTTCTAAACCATTTAGGCAAACCACCTCAACTTTTTAGAATTTGAATGACATGGAGGTGGTCTTTGATCCAGTGATGTATGCATAGGTCATGAGACCATATTTAATATAATCTCATATCTCAAAGTGACCCCATGGCTGACAAAAAAAATCATCATGAAAATTGACCCATGTTCAATGTTGAAAAACTCATCGTTTTGTTTTTCACCATTGTTTTCATGAGCACACAAGTTCAACCATTAGAAATGACACTTGTGAGGAAAAAAGGTATACAACTGCCATCTTTTTAAATTAGTTTTGACCGTCATATATGTGTTATTGCAAAAAGATCTACATCACATAGTTGGGATCCTGACATCTCATTGATCAATTGGCTCTCTATAGTGTGTTTGTTTCTCCTATCTCACTGTGTAGTCTCGTTCTCTCTACCTTCATCATTGTTAACAATTTCACTCACACTCTGCATTGACAACCCGTAGTTGTGGTCTCGTAACCATGAGCGACTTTTCAATGTGCCCTTTTGTTTTTCATGTCTAATTGGTTCTGATTTAATTTCTTTTATCATCGAGTCATCGTGGTTAGTTACAATTTGTTTTTTAAATGAAGTATTAACTTTACAAGGATCCCTAGATCTTTTGTTTACAAGGATCCCTAGATCTTTTGTTTAAAGACAATTTCGTTGTCCATGGTTTGTTAATTGTAATGTAGGATTGTAATGTAGAGATACAATTTCGTTATTTCGTTGTCCATTTCAATTGTGGTTTGCTAATTGTAATATAGAGATTATCTGTACTTGAGGGATTCACTTTGCTATTTAGGAGTTTGTTATATTTTGAAAACATTTTAAATCTTATTTAGATGTATGTGATTGAGAGATTTTCTCAACAAATGGATTGAGTGAATAAGATAATAATTCTATCTTAAAAGAAAACTTAATGTCTTTATATGTGTTTCTGTTGATCGAATAAAAACATATAAAAAATAGGTTGTGTATGAGCAATGCCTTCTCTTCCATTTTCTAAATTCAACTTATTTCTTGAATGCATATTTTTAAATCTCAAATGCAACTTTGACTGGCACATCATTTTTAATAAAGAAGGACAAGTGTTCAACAACACAGTTATGTTGTTACCATCAACAAATGTGTTGAATGATTACCGAAAGCATTGTTTTAACATCATGAAATACTGGAATTTGTAGTGTTATCACCATCCTATGAAATGTTACTTCATTATTTTTGAGTAATTGATATGAATCACTATAAATTTATTTAAATCGGGATTTATTATGGGTCAAGAGGGATCAAATTCCTCTAAGTGTAAATCTTTACTCAATTCTTTTTAATTTGAAAAAATATTTTATCTTAAAAAATTTGATAATAGATTTAGAGTTAAAATAACTCAATTATAAAAAATTAGAATTAAAATATGTTAATATATATATAAGAAGACATATATATATATATATATATATATATATATATATATATATATATATATATAAAATTGACCCATTATAAGTATGCCAACCTTCCATACAGAGCACACAACAAATTCTAGTCATGCGCAACAAGATAGAAGAAAAGCAGAAGTGATTTTATCTTTGTTTTATGTCAGCGTCAATCAGGCCTTTTGTAATAAAGCATTTTAATAAGAAAGATGCCTAAGTCTATGTAAGATTCAGTATGCCAATAAGTTTGCTGAAAGTTTTCTTGCGAATCTGTTAGCACAGAGAATGAAAGTTTTCTTGCGAATCTGTTAGCACAGAGAATCACAGAAGAAAAAGGCAACATCTTCTGTTCTGGGGAGATTAGCATTGTTTTAAGAACATTCTAAACGACCTAATAGAGTTTGATGAAGTTTTTTTGTTTCTCTTTTGCTAGTCATTTCTTTGATGTGTATTAATTCGTTTTTGGTTTTTTTTCGAGCTGAGGGAAAATCGTGAAGATAAAACAATTTGTGTTTTAGGAACATTTCTCTGTTGTGTTTAATTAGTTTTCTAGTTTTTGTGCCGAGGGAAAATCGAGGGAATATATTTCTGCTGTACTTAATTCGTTTTGGGTTTTTGTGCTGAGGGAAACGTGAAGGAAAAACACTTAACTGTTTTTATTCTTCCAACGAGTTATAAGAGAGATTGCGCACCACAGGAACTGGTGCGCCTCTCTCTATTCTCTGTATTTTCGTTAACCTGCGCGTCCTGTCTTTGCGCGCCCTCCATGGTATGTCTGGCAGCGTGCAACACAAGAGATTAACACCCACGCTGAACAGAGAGGAAGTTCCCTGCATGGTGGCCTCTTTTCTTCAAAAAAACGCCCAGAAGTCTGTCTCATCGTTTGGATTAACCTCAGCGTCCACCTCTGGGGGATAGTGGATCATGTTCCTCTTCTCCAACCGTCGCCCTCCAACAGATCAATTGCTATCAGAACGTGTTCGGCCCTAGGGACCATAACTTTATCCACCAGGACAATGTTTTTTGGGGGTATCTACAACTGTAGAAACACACTTCTTCTCAGAATGTTCTCTTCCGGCATCACGGTCTCCTCTGGATTTCGACAATGCCTCTTCGACGTGAAGCCTCCAGTGAGGACTCAACCCCAGACACATCAAGCCCACTGGCAAATTTCGCACTGGCACTTCAATAGTTTCTTCATCTTCAACAACGAAGACTTCCAGCAGGCATGCAATTGGACAATCATTTTCAATTACCCAAGTTCGCTGGTCAGATGCATGGCGAGATAGTGGATTCATGGATGTGTGCTCTCTCCACCTATTTCAAAACCTTCTCCAATATGGAAGAGACTACCAAATTACAAATCGATAGTCTCCAACTCGAAGGAATCGCCCAAACTTGGTGGGACACACACTTGATCAACGCTCCATTAATCATCGAACTCGACAATCCGCCCTCGCCAAATGACCCCATTACATCTTGGGAACGTTTTTGTCAAGCCCTGAGAAAAAGCTTCTACCCACCAGGGTATCTTCAGAATTTGCTGGAAAAATTGTTACAACTTCGGCCGCTGTACAATCAGTCGATACAAGCATACATTGATGTTTTCTACAATCTGCGAATACAACTCCAGATAAATGAACTAGACCAATTATTGATAATCAAATTCAACTCTGGTTTAGTGTTACCTCTCCGGCGGGAGGTAGACCTTTTTGACAGTCCTTCTCTGGACAAAGACTTCTTACGCGCATTAGCAGTCGAAAGAAAGATAGATCCACGCCCCATATTCTCTACCTATCGGACCTCCACTAATAATCCATCCGATCAAGCAAGACAGACTCCTTGAACTTCGTCTTCCACATCCAAACCTACAGGCCGGTGTACCTTTCAGAAAACCAATTCCCACAATTCTTTGGACTGTCGTGCGCTAAAGAATATCCACACCAATAAGACCTTGATAGTTGAGATAACCATGACAGATTCTCTCGACCTAACAGAAACCATATCTCTCGACAATCCCATAAAATTCGACCCTTCTCTCATTCTAATGACCCAAACCGCATCAGAACGCACTAACATCCCCCTCTTCACCCACAACTGCCAAATCAAGACCAAATTAGCCCCACTCATTCTCAGCAATGGAAGTCAAAAAAATCTTATATCGCAAGATCTCGTACAATGTCATCAACTCCCGACATCTCCACATCCTACCCCTTATCAACTGGGATGGGTTCAAAAAGGGGGGCCGTGCATCATGATTTCTCGTTGCTGTGAGGTCACTTTCACCATTTTCCCATTCTGTGATATTGTGAATTGTGATGTCTCTCCCTTAGACTGTGTCAACATCCTTCTTGGTCTTTCGTATCAACAAGATAGACATGCAGTGTATCATGCTAAATCACATCAATATCATGTTCGAAAGCATCTCACTCTGCTCATGTCTCTCTCTTTCTTACTGCCACTCTGATGTGGTTTGGCCCCTCCCTTGGGACCCTGTCTAGCACCTTTGTCAGTCTTCTTCTTTCTCTTAGTCCACAGAGCAAGGTCCTCATCACCTTGGAAAATTCGTTGTTTTCCCGAAGACTCTGAGATGCATCTCATATTATCCTGTACAAAATCATCCCAAAGTATTTCCCAAGTAGTCATAACCTCTTGGGAAAATATGCTTCGAAGTCTGGTTGCACTATCTCTCCGATGACTGCAAGCTCATCTCTGATCTGAGTGAATCTGCCAAGGAATGATGTAACCGACTCAAAATCGAACATCTGAATGCTCCTTAGATTTTCTTGCAGAACCATGTTCCGATTCTTGTTTCGACTATGGTAAAGCTTGCATAAATACTCCCACATCTCGAATGCATAGTCTTTACCAATCAAATTTGGAATGACGTGGTCCCTAACCCTGTAAAAAATAGTCCTTTTCTCCTTGTTGTTCCTCTTCCTCAACTCTTCCACCAACACAGGAGTAGTAATAGGAGGAACAACAACAAGAAAATGAACTATATCCAATAGTTCAAGGTCCTCTAAGGTGAAAGTGATCATGGTCTTACAAAGGGACCAAGTGCTAGGTTTGTCTAGCCTATCCTTTATTGGCATCTGACACCAACATGGTTTTCAACTAAAGCTCACACTAATACTAAAGCTGCATAAGAACACTACCTCAACCCACACAACACGTGTGAAAAGAGGCAATAGAACTACAACCTCAGTCCTAGAAAAACATGTGTGTTAAGAGGTTGTCCAAAATCAGCCTCACTCTTGTCCACACAGGTGTGATAAAAGGTTTTCCACAAGTGTCAAAAATCTGTTCTGCAATTGTCAACAAATCTTCCCACAAACTCTCCACAAACTTTGTCAACACGTTGTCCAAAAATATTCCAATGAGTTGTCACAAAAATGTCCATTGAATGCACTAGAAATCAACAAGTCTTTTCCACCAAGGTCTCTCATACCATGAAGATAAATGAGGTGCTATCAGACTGCTAAAATGGACATGTCTCTGATCAGATTTTAGCTCTACGTTTTATCTTCTAGAACTGTCATTTGTTGCCTTTTAGGAGAACAAACTATTTGGTTACTTTTCGCTGATAATTTTATTTGTTAAGTGTCCTTTTGAGGTGCCCTTGCAAGTGTTTTCCATACCAATGATTAGACCATACAATATGACTCAAAACACATAACACTCCTCACAATATTTACAATTCTAAATGTTGTTCTAACACTCCTAAGCATGCATGAAATTGACACATATGTTTTATATATAGAAAAATTGAAGTAAGTATATATATATAGACATTTGATATCAAAATATTTTTTTTATCATTTACATTGAAATATTTTTTTTAAATGTCACTTGTCAAATCTATGTTGAGTATAGAAGGAATCACATATCTCCCTCATATTATATTGTAAAAAACACCTTTTGATAATAAGATGTGTTTATATTTGATAGTATAATGGTTGACTTTAATATTAGAACAATTTAGTCCTCTATAACAATTGATAATTCCATTTCTATCTACCCACATCCAAACAAATTATTAAACATTTTTCTATTCAATTATGTTTTTAACTCCTACTAAATTTGTAAGCGTAATTATAAAATCAATTATTATAATTAGATTTTATCTTTTAATATGCTTACATAATTGAATCTTCTACATATTGATCTCTTTTTATGGATAGACTCATTAAAAAATGTACATGATTAGCACATATGCTAGTGATATATGCAAATAACATAATAATGTATCAAGCATTGAAAGCTATCTCCTTCAATCAACAACTCATCTTGTATTATATTTTTTAATCAAGGTGTATCAATCAATGTAAGATATGTCATATAATTAACAACTCATTTGTGTTGGCTAGGTGTTATATTATTTCCATGTGTGTGAGGAGTGTGTTTGAGGATTCTATCACCTATAGCTTTGTGTGGACGTGTGCTATGGGAGTTGCGTGATGGGGGGTCCCAATTGGGTCTAGAATTTCCCCTTGGGCTCTATCTAGCTAATAGGGTTCGAGGCCGCCTAGAAAAAAATAATTTGGGCAGTTTTTGTTATTTTAGAAAATTTTGTTATTTTTAGCGGTTTTCTAAATTAATCCTGTATTAAGGGATTACGGTTTTGGTAACTGCAGAATACCTAAAATATTGTATATATTGTATTGTGAATGGTGAAAATTAATACAATGAAGAGTTGAGATTTTGTTTTTCTTAATAATTTGTGTGGATTGTTTTACTTCACAGGTTTAAAACTTATAATTTGTATTATAATTTCTAATCATAAATATAATAAATTTAGTTTATTTAAATGTATAAATCATAATAGTGACATCATTAACATATCTAATTTCATGTACAACATTCAATTAAAAAAAAACTAACATAGAAGAACTTTCTAAAAATAAGTCTTTATATTCACATAACCATGACTTCCTTCAAATAAGAATATTAGGAGATCTTTCAAATTAAAAAAAGGAACAATCCCTACACTTGAACTAAATATAAGTTCTCAACTTAAGTGATTAATACAATTCAATCAAGAAAGTATAAAGAAAATACTTACTTAAGGAAATGTGATCAACATATTGTATCTAATAATATTTTTAGTGTTACGAAGGAAACCTAGAAGGAATCCCTTGCAAAATTGATTTCTTGTCATGATTCCTTCTAATGAAACTATTGTAATGCATCGTAAGTTGATAAAGGGAAGCATGAGCACTACAATTGATGCACTCAAGTTATCTATGTGGATCCAAGTGTTGCGCATTGTTTTCACCATTGTAGTGTACGTGCAAACCTATAAGGTCTAGAAGAAATTTTCTCACATATTTCAAAAATAGTTAAGCAATTATCTAAAACATGGATAATTTTAGGGATCAAAATTTATCTTAAAATGTAGAAACTTTTATTAAACTTACTAGTCCTTAACATGCACATTATAAAATCCTAAAAGATCAATTGGCTAGATCCAATCTAGCCAAGTATAATCAATTGGTGAGATTTAATCCAAAAATCTCCCTTAGAAAACCCACTTTCCTTAGGTTTCTTTATGTCCTTTAACTCAACCACAAAGTGAATTAAATGTCACTTTAATGACTTAAGTGACATATTTTACTTTTGACTTAAATCTCCTAATTCAAAGTGAAATTAGAACATAAAGTAAAGTATTAAGGGTAATAGTCTCCCCCTTTGTGTTTAGAGACTCACAAACACAAGGGGACCACTTTCCAAGGTACCAAAATCTCAGCACTCCCTCTTACTGAGGAAATTTCCCTTCAACACCAATCGCATCCCTACAGTGGACATGGTTGCCTACTAGAAAATACTCTGTGAGTATGGTTGTACCCTGATCATCAAAAGTAGTCTTTGCCATAGATCTCCTCAAGCTGCATGATCTATAGATGGAATTTCATCTCCACCTATCCAAGATCATCTAGATATTGGTATCATACCAAAGATCTCAAACTTGGTCTCCCACCAAGGATTTGTACCTCTTGTCATATCGCCAAAAATCACTACTCTTGGAATCTCACCAAGAGTCACTCTTTTAGAATCTCACCAAGAGTCTCTCCCTCTAGGCATCTCACCAAGAGTATCTGGATTTGGGCATTTTACCAAGATCTGTAACTTGGCCTCTCACCAAGTGACTTCCACCTAAACGAGATCCTAAAGATGATCTTCCTATCTCTGTAGCCAAGTGAGGCTCAAGCCTTTGTGGTGACCTGATCCTCCTCCTCATCAATGTCTAATGCTTTGAAGCCCTTGCACCAACCCTCTATCTGGGAAACTCTAAAACTGGATTTGTCTTGGGTGGACCAGTCACCCCTGAAGATGGTGTCCTCTAAAACTAAATCTGAACTCCCTCTAAATCACTACTTTTTTTCAATAGGTCATCCTCAACTCTATCTCCCCACTTGACGCTAGATGGTGTAACAACTAAAAAGAACATATGAACACACACTCCCTCGCATATTGAGAGGTGAACTCAACCTCCTATGTTGTGGCTTCAGTATCATCCTGCTTCTTCTTCTTCTTCTTCTTCTCGAGACATTGTCCTGAATAGTGACCCATATCTCCACAAGCAAATAATATCATTGTGCTCATGTCTCTCTCTTTTCCACCACCACTCTAATGTGGTTTGGCCCCTCCCTTGGGAACCTGTCTAGCACCTATGTCAGTCTTCTTCTTTCTCTTAGTCCACAGATCAAGGTCCTCATCATCCTGGGAAATTCGTTATTGTCCTGAAGACTCTGAGATGAATCTTGTCTCCTCCTATACGAAATCATCCCAAAGTATTTCCCAAGTAGTCATAACCTGTCGGGAAACTATGCCTCGAAAAAATGAACCCCATGGTTTGGTAAAGATATTTAAGGTTGTCCTCCCCATAAATTCTGGTTCCACTATATCTCTAATGACTGCAAGCTCATCTCTAATCTGAGTGAATATGCAAAGGAGTGATGTAACCGACTCGGAATCGAGCATCTGAATGCTCTTGAGCTCGTCCTGCAAAACGATCTTTCAGTTATTGTTTGGAAACTGGTAAAGCTTGCATAAAGACTCCGACATATCGAATGCATAGTATTTACTAGTCAAATGTGGAATGATGTGGTCTCTCACCTCGTCACAAATAGTCATTTTCTCCTTGTTGTTCCTCTTCCTGAACTCTTCCACCAACAGGGGAGGAGTGACAGGAGGAAAAACAATGGGAGCATGAACTATATCCCATAGTTCAATGTCCTCTAAGGTGAAAGCGTTCTTGGTCTCCCAAGGGGACTAGTTGGTAGCTTCATCTAGCCTATCATTTGCCTGCATCTGGGACACCAACATGGTTGTCCACTAAATCTTACACTGATGCTAAAATTACACAAGAACACTACCTCAGTCCTATCAACACATGTGTGAAAAAGGTAGTAGAACTACAAACTCACTGTAGACAAAACAGGTGTGATAAGAGTTTGTCAAAAATCAACCTCATTCTTGTCCACGCATGTGTGATAATAGTTTTTCCATAAGTGTTAAAAATTAGTTCTGCAACTGTCAACAAATCTTCCCACAAGCTGTCCACAAAATTTGTCAACACATTGTCCAAAATATTTCCAATGAACTGTCACAAAAATGTCCATTGAATGCACTAAAAATCAACAAGTCTTTTCCATGAAGGGCTCTGCTACCATGAAGAGAAAGGAGGTACTATCAAGCTCCTAAAACTGATATGTCTGTGATCATATTTTATCTCTAAGTTTTATCTTCCAGAACTGTCATTTGTTGCATTTTAGGACAACAAATTGTTTGGTTACTTTCGGCTAATAATTTGTATGGTTAAGTGTCCTTTTAAGGTGTCGTTGCAAGTGTTTTTCATACTAATTATTAGAACATACAATATAACTCAAAATTATAACACTCCTTACAATATTTATAACTCTAAATGTCGTTCTAACACTTCTAAGCATGCATGAAATTGACACATATGTTTTTGGTCAACATGAAACTGGAAAAACTCCCATGGGAAAAACGAGTTTGGAGTATATGTATATATTTGGAGATCTAAAAGCCTAAATACAACAAGGAAAACTACAATAAGCGAACCCGGTACAATAGAAACCAATATTGGATGCTTTGGAGTCCCTTGTTGATGCGCCTACTAGCCAATGAATGAAGGCACCCTTAGCCTTAGTGCTTCCTTCTTTCCTTGCTAAACCCTTAGCTTGTTTACCTTGTTGTTTACCTTTTTCTTGAGATTATTTTTTATTTACCCACTTGTATATGCTCCCTCCTTGAAGAAATCTTAATTTATTTGGTGAATCTCTTGGACATGTGTGCCCTCCTATTTGCTATGCAATCCTCTTGTCCAAACCCAAAAAATGGTGTTCCCCTACTCCTTGGGTATGCCCCTCCCATTCAAACCCTTTTCCATGCTTAGAATACCCTTCTCCAAGATTTTGTCACTTCTTAAGAGAGTGTTTCCTTCTTCTAGAATGTGTCCTTCTCCCTTAGAATACTCCTTCGATGCTATAATGTGCCCCTTTCTTGAGTATGTATTCCCAACTCCATGGAAGAACTCTTCTCTTCAAGCCTTGCACCCTCCAAGATCAAGTGGATAATACCTTCTCCCTTGTGCACCATCCTCTCAATAATGCGCCCAAGTACTCCAAACCCTCATCCTCTCTTCTCATAAATTCCTTCAACTCACCCAAGTCTCTCAAGTGACCAAGCAAATAATGAGCCTCTTCATTACCATTTTTCCTCCATGAGCTTCCTTTGGCCAAACCCTAAAAGATCAATGGCCTAGATCCAATCTATCCAAGTCTAGTCAATGGGTGACAGTTAATAAAAAAAATCTCACTTAGGAAACCCACTTTCCTTAGTTTTCTTTATGTCATTTAACTCACCCACAAAGTGAATTAAATGCCACTTTAATGACTTAAGTGACATATTTAACTTTTGACATAAATCTCCTAAAACAAAGTGAAATTAGAACATAATGTAAACTATTAAGGGTAATAGTCTCCCCCTTTTTGTTTATAGACTCATAAACACAAGGGGACCACTTTCCAACGTACCTAATTCTCAAAACTCCCTCGTACCGAGGAAAGTTCCCTTCACCACCAATCTCATCCATGCAGTGGACATGGTTTCCTACTGGAAAATAGTCGGTGAGTATGGTTGTACCCTAATCATCAAAAGTGGTCTCTGACACAGTGTTAATGTCCTAACCCGCACATAGGTAGATCAATGTATTCAGATGTAATAAAGGTCAATATTAATAAGTTCATTCAATAAAATAGAGTAAGGCTGATGTAAGAAGACCTAATAGAAGCTTATGCTTCTAGATTCTTCTCTTAATAGACATATTTAGTATAAATAAGGGTCGAGGGTATGAGAACCCTAGCTTGCAGATTATTGTAACAGAGTGTTGCTCGATTGGAGGTTGCCCCGTCGAAGATGCCTGTGAACATTGCTTTCTGAATCAATGTGTTATTTCTATTGCTATTGTTATATCATTTCTGTGTATTGTGAGGATTATGCTGGATATTTTACTGTTATTCTACCATTTCTAGCATTTTATTTCTGTTCTGCATATTTTATATATCTAGTATCTTGCAAGTGGTATCAGAGCACTTTCCTTGGCAGAAATTGTGGGTATTGTTTTTCAGGGTAGAGACGTATTCTGACGTATTTAAGCCATAGAGATATGTCTTTACGTGCATAAACCCGTGGTTGAGGGATTCATACACGTAGGAAATACAAGTGGTTCTTAAGCGCACATTTGTTGGCCACCCTTGTAACGCTTGTTGGTACCCCTTCGAGTGGTAGCGCATCAGACAACACCTGTGTATGGATCTGCCTAGATTTTCTGAATCCCTCTTTAGATAAACCTATCAGCCACCAGACTGCTATAGTGTCACCGAGAAAAACACTCGGGAAGATACTCTCTAGTACCTGGGTAGTCGGGTAGTACGGCTAAGGGTACGGTCTATCCTCCTTAGTTAGTGCCCTAAGATATTGGGCTGAGTATTACTGTTGGACCACACACGTATATCAGGGAGCTATAGCATAGGGAAAACCTTTGTCTGTAGAACCCTTGAATACCTAACCCTTGGGTAACATAAACATAAACATAAACAAATTAAACCGGCGAGATCTATTGCCACGCATCTGTGTTTGGGTTGCTAAGTAAATACACATTTCTCTCTGGTTCAGAATTTGGGTATTTCAGCACTGCAACATTCTTCAGACCAAAGTATAACCCCTAAGGTGTGGATGCTACTGGAGGCGTCACGCCTCCTTCCCTAGCACCCTGTCGTATGCCTCTGCAACATCCTCTAACCATGATTACTTGCACACACACAAGTCAACTTGATCAACAACAGTATAATCAATCATTCACATCAACAAAATTTGTAGCGATCCCAAGTCGTGGGCTGAACCTGCTCTGATACCATATGTAACATATCTCTCGTTTCATCACGACATCAAGCCTCATATAACAAGTGATTTTTTATTTTTTTTGTCTGTGCATATGTAGAAGGGTAATAAATACATTATACTCAACGTCGTAACACGACGACGATCATGACGTAAGCAACTTGCACAACAACAACATGATGACCACACTAGAAGAACATCAATAAATTGGAAGCAAAGTTCGACATTCAACCAACAAGAATAAAAATGACTACCCGCCCGTCGTACCCTGCAATGGTTAGGACCTCCAGGACACATAAGCAATGCTCAAGACCAGGTTCCCATCGATTTTGACCATTTAAGGTCTCAGGGCTGGCGACTGTTATGAGGAACAAGGAGGTTTCTACACCCCCCCCCGATGCAAGCAGACCAAGCACATTAAAGTTTACATCCAAGTACAACATTAATTAAAAGGAACCACAACCCCCCCCAATAGGAAGCGTAGGCTAAAAATGACTTCGTCTATACCTCGATCCATCATCGAGGCAAGCTAGTCAATAATTACAGTCTATAATAATCATCTATTACGAGCCCAACTTAGTATTTCTAGAATGTGGAATATCATTAAGGTACAATCTAAACTAGCCTTAAAACAAATTCATTTGTGCAGTTCTAAATTACAAGTCTCAACAGACTACCATCTAAATCAACATTTAAAGAACATTACTAAGGAAGTCTAAATATTCGACTGGATTAATAATTAAAAATATAATGAATCCTTAATTAAAATCTAACTAGTCTGTCAATTAGTTGATGAAGGTATCAATCTTATCAAACAACATGGACTACAATGCAAATTGAAATAAGACAAATGTAATGCCAAAAATTAAAGATAAAACGATGAAAATAAAATGGATGTGATTAAATCCATTTGTAACTATCCATCTATCATGATCATAACATGAGAGATGAAATCTCCATAATTGTAAAGCTTTTATGCAATTTTGCAATCTTGCAGGACTTAATTCCTCTTGGCCCTTGATAAATATGAACTTAAGATGGATCTAGACTATATAGTATTTAAACATTTATGTTAGACACCTATATCAAGATGAGTAGTATTTGAAATATTAACTTCCTACTGAAATCTCTTGTTAAATATGATACAAGTAAATCCACTTTTAACTCCAAATCTATTACGGCGAAAGGTGGAATCTCGTCAAATGCAAACTTTTCCTAAAATTCCTAATTCAAAAAAAAGGGTTGCAACTAAGGGATTTATTCCTCCAAACTATTGTGTATTCATAAATAAAATATATTTGCACTAAAAATCAATTTCCCTGAATCTTTTCCATACTACCTTAAATAGATATGCAGTGCAATGTTTACCCCCAATGCCTAAACATAAATATTCATTACATAAATTTAATTATAATTTTTAAAAGGATTACTTTTGCGGGAGACTCGCAAAATAAATAAAAGTGAGAACAAGGATTAATAAAGGTTATTTGAACATATGGAATGTCGTGGACAATGACTATAACAACAATCTAAAAGAATTCCAATTTGGCAGGCTTGTTGGAGCTCTCTGATCAAGCAGCTGGACACGACCCTCCATTACTGCGCGCATTGATAAATTCACACTAACCCAAAAACTCTGCGCACGTCCAGATGTCTGGGATCCTTTGTATTTCTCATGAGCCTCAAGTCATATTAACCTATTATATGGTGAGGCTCAATGCCTTCGTAAATTCCATTCTTGAATTAATTATGGTTTGAAATAGTATTCAGATATTAGCGTTGGATAATAACGCTACCCTAACCAGCAAAATGCCCCAAAATCGTCGGGTAAAATTTCATTAAAGGCGATAACAACTAGGAAGGCGATCTCCAGGGAGTACATGAGAATAGAGCTAAACTACCAAGAAAACAAACAAAATGCAGAGTCCAGAAAACGGTTGGTAAAATGCAAGGTCAATCCCTGACCGACAAGGAAATCGCAGAAAAAGGGTGCATCAGCAAAACCTGTCTACAAACGAAGGTGTAAGGTAATAATACAAAAAAGTCACAATTAGTAGTAAGGTATCACACAATTTCTCGGGTACAGCGTAGAGGAAAAAAACTAATCTTGGAGGTGGTCACGCTAGAGCCCCAAAGGAATGTAATCTTAACTGAAGGACAAGTTAAATTTGAACCATAAGTAAAGAAAATCACAGACACAACGCTAAGTTCGTTATCCATTCCAGTACCATTCTAATTGCAGAGATTAAATTGATCTTTTGTGTTGAAATTACAGGCATGAGAGATTAATCTCTTCAATAATTTAAAGAAGAGAAATCACAGTCCAAGAATACTAAATTCACTGACAGAAATAACAAACGTTTTCCTGTTGTTTTTTTTGTCTTTTGTGTTAATTTCCAGCATACAAATTATATGGATGCAGATAGGGAATGGAATTGTTTGGCATTCTAGGATACCAACACCATGCCGATTTAAAATTTATCCAAGAACAAGGCTGCGTTAAAAAAAATTGATCCATCCAACTATACACACGGAAAAAAGAATGAGATAATGACGAGATACAAAAAAAAAAACCGAGGATGAAGAAAATCTTCGCCAACAAAAAATGGGCAGAGTTGGATAATCGCACCAAGGCGCAAAGAAACCTTCAGCCAAGGACAACAACAGAGGTAGACGGCTGATAGGTTCAACGTTCGCTTCATCATCCTCGCACATAAAAGCATGGCGTTGATATCCATAGGTCTTTTAACGCTAAGGCGACAAATGTAGATCAGGCTCCTAGACGACTGCTCAGGTGGGGACTGACGAGCTAAGGATTAAATATAACAACATCAAGGTCACAATCAACACCATAGGGTGGTCACAACATGCGGGAAACAAAGGTCACGAGAATCAATCATTCAATCAATCAGCTAGGCTATAAAACCTTCAGTCACGAAACTAGACAACCAGTTTACCTACCCAATAATCAAGCAGATCCAAATCATAAATCCTACAAAAAT
>WSFP011378901.1:0-29933 GCA_009831015.1 Picea engelmannii | reverse complement strand
AGCATTAAAAGCTCATAAAAACAATTGAAAAAGTTGAATTATACCTTGTCTTGTGTGCTTCTATCAAATGCTAGTATTATGATTTCAATGGTTAATTTTGAAGCTATTTTCAAGGCATTTAACGTGAATTATTGCTCTATAAAGATTGTTGTTATAAATTTTTTGTTTACTTCGTCATATTCAGCAAATTGCTTTTATCAAGAAAGTCCGTGGTTTTATGAAGTGCTAACCAGCAAGTATACTTGCAAATATATCTAGTTTCTTGTTGCTTTGTTCCGGTCAAGTACACTTGACATATTATCTTTTCATTTGGTTATAAAACCGGACTTTCTGATCGGTGGTGACTTGTGAGAGGGGATCTTTATCTAGCCACTTTGACTTTGCCTTCTCAAACCCCCCAAGTCATCGGGGACGTCTCCCCTAGGCCTACAACCCTAAATAGAAAGAGACATCCTATTGAGGTGACAGTGATAGGCTAGTCTCTCGTTACGTCAATTTGCTCTCCTTTAACCTTTTCTTCTATCAAAGTACAAATTGTGCGATAACAAGTATCCTTTAGCACCCACTTTTGTGAGTGAAATTGTGATTTTAATCACTAAAAAGTTAATTTTACTCACAAAACCCAAAAAAGAGATAAAAAATCAGGAAAAATCAGCAAATGCTATTTCCTGGGAAACATGTCGGAAACATGTTTTGACATGTTTGAGGTCAAATAAAGCCTAAAAGGCTATGTGGAAACCAAATGAGAGCTCCTATTGGTTGGTGGCTTGATGAGTTGGCTTCCCTTTTGAGTTTGAGCATGTGCTAGAAAGAGAAGCACGCCCCTCTTGAGAGGTGGCGCATCCTTGAGTGGGTTGCCTACCTCTTGAAGAGGTGGCGCCCCTCCCCACCTCCTTCTATCAACACTTGTCACCCTTTGAGGTAGTAGGAGAGGTGGCATCCCTTTAGCTAACACTTGGCAGCCCTCCTCTCACAAGTGGTGCGCCCCTCTCCTCCACTTGGTGCGCCCTCCTCTCTTGCCCTTTGCTATTTATACAAGCACTCTCTCCATTGTAAAGCTAGTTGGAGTTGGGGAGTCTTGCTTGTGGTTGTATACTATTGTAATACTTTTATTTGGAATAAAGAGACTTTGGAGGTCAAGAAAGTGTGTTATACATGTGTGTGGATGCTTGATGTCATTTGTGCTTAATCTATGAAGTAATACCTACCTAATTTCTTCATTTGATTTGTTAATTTGGTCTTTTGTAGGGTGTTATCAATCTATAGGATAGGATTTATCTAGCTTGTTGTTAATCCTATTGTTCATTTACATTTAGATGCTTTGATTTGTATGCATGTTTCGGTTAACTAACATACTCTTCAAGTCTCTTTTGTAGGTGACACCACAACTTCAAGGATTTAAAGACTTAGTCCCTCCTTAATGCATCTAAAGACTCCATTGCCCAAGGGTTCCAAGGCTACAAGTTTCTTCCTTCTCTCTTTCTCAAAAGTAACTCTATATTTTTGGTTACTTTGTTGCATGCAAGTGCTTAGATCTATCTTTCATTTCAAATTCTGAATATCTAAATTTGCATACATAAGATAAACTAGATCTAAGTTTGTACTTTCAAGTTTCATCTCATGCTTAGATCTAGCATAGAAAAAGTCTCATTTAGCATGTTTTTTCTTTCAAAAATTTTAGAAGTTAAAAGGTACTTCTTTTCTAAAGTCTTTCACTTTCATATTTGGCAAGTTAAGTGCCTTTATATCGATGTTTTAAAACAGAAAACAAAGACCCTAAGGAGACAAGCTTTTTAGCTTGCTCTTCTTAGTTCATTTTTGCTCAATTTACACTAGTTTTACTTAGTCAATTTTGGGCTTTCATATTAATAACCAAAGACACTTCCAAAGTGTTTTTGGCAATCTTTTGTCTTTGTTTGTTTGTTGTTTTGTGCAGGTTTGCGAACAGATAAGAGGAAATTATTTCCATTTTAGGCGAATTTGGAGCATTCAAGACCCCTGGGAGCACCTCTTTCTTCAATAAACACTTGTAAAACATTGTAAAGACTTGTGACCCCCCTAATGAATGGTCACAAGTCACTCCAATAAAGAGTTGTGTAATTTCATTAATAAAATCAGTGGGGCTACAAGCTCCCACTCTTCACCCCCCTAGGGGGATCGGTGTTTTGGGTGATTGTATCATTTTTGCAATTTTAGCTTAGAATCAATTTTCACACCTAAGCATAAGCTAAAGTTAATATTTTTATTCATCACAAAACACTACAATCTCACATAAACAATAAGGTTAAAATAAATCACAATCTAGTCACTTCCCTTTTTGCAAAGTAGAACACTAATTGCTAGTTTAGATTTTATTTTATGCAATTTCTTTCTTGTTTAAAATAAACAACTCCCCTCAACTCCCAGTGTTGTTCTTGACTCTTCCAGTTGCGAGCTTGTCTCGATCTTCTGGGAGTAAGTTTCATACACGTTGGATTGGTCAGTGGTGATAGATTAATAGGGAAATCCTTAAGAAACTTTGTTTTAGTGGAAACGTAAGAGAGTTTGTGTAAGATATCTGACGGGAACTTTGAGATCTAGGTTCTCCCTGTCGGATCCCCCACATTCTCTTGGGCTTGTGTGCAAAATCAGAGGGACTTCCCTGTTGGATATTCGGCAAGCTCAACCTCCACTTTAGGGATGTTCTCTAAAGGGCCAAATATAGATTAGTTCAAACACTTTATTTTCCTGCAAATAAAATTTACCTCGTTAACCTACTATCAATAAATCTAATAAAATACACGATCTACATTGCCCACGATACTTTTAAGGCATTGGTTTCACTTTTACATTTACACAAAACCATTTGCTTCAACCACTTTACTTTTAGTTATTTACTTTGAAGCAATTTATTAATTTACTTGCATCTATTATCTCAAGTATCCTTTTTATGCAAGTATTTTTTATGTATCTTGTGGTGGCTAATTGATCTATGTTCATAGAATAGATTTACTTCATATATTGGTTAATGCAATAAACTCCTAGAATACTAGTTGCTTAGATTCAATTTAAGCCTTAGATTATTTTATTAGGGACTACCCCCCTTGGCTTCGCTAGGAGTTGGCCTAGACGGAAGAGTTGAGGATTAGGTGACAGCACCTTAACTCTAACTTGCCCCCAAGCCTCAAGGACACACCGAGTGGATTGAAGATTTCTTCCACGTTTCCTAGGTGTGTATAAAGGCAGCAACAGGCCCCAAATGAAAATTTTGGAAGTGTGGGACTAAACTATGAGTAATTTTTTAGATCGAAAAATTTGTGGTACAGGGCTTACAAAAACCACAGAACAATCACGATAAGCAACAAAACTAGCAATGCCATAAGTCATGAATAGGAAACTATTATAAGTACCATGACTATATAAAAATTGCAAGAAATATATTGAAAATTAAGAGAGGAGCACAAGAAATAAAGGTTAGCTACGTGAAAATGGCCTGGAATTAGTAACGAATAGTGTCAACACAACTATAAATCACTCAAACTACAATGAAAAGAACTCACGTAGAAGAAAGCAAAAAGGACAGAGGGTATGCAAGCATAAGGGTAGATGGTCAGAACTGTAAATCTAATTGTATTAAGTACTTATAGAAGTACAAAATTGGTGGAGAGTGATCATATTGACCAAGTCTACTAGAGTTACAGTTATAAATTACATATTTAGGCGAGTGATCATTTTTTAATATGTCACTTATGGAATATTTACAATGAGGTAGGTGAATTATGAAACATGAAATACAAAGAGAATAATAAACAAATATAATACATATTTGAACTTAAATCCATAAGGACCAATTATTTAACCATTAGTGTAAATTCTCTCGGATGAGGTGATAGAGAACCATACGACAACATCTATCGTACTAGAGGTAGGTGGCAGCTATCAAATCAACTAGAAAATTGTACATTTGAGGTAGACAAAGCCTTGCCTAGACATCATAGTTCTACATGATGAGTTGAATCAACCCATCGTTGTTGATCATGAGATTTAACACCCAATTCCAAAAGATTCGAGGCGTGTGTGCCAAACAAAGGAAGAAGACTCCTCCACTGCATATTCTTGGTGTGGCCTGCAGGACAAGGTGCAGTTTGATTGGAAAAATAGAGTGAGGAGGTGGAGTCTTTCTTGGCTCTTGCAGAAGGTTAGAGTTGCAGGAAAGATGGATTACACACCGTGTTAAATGGTTTATGAAGCTTCAAAAGAGAAAAAGGAGGGAGAGGGTCGCAAGAGAAGGGAAAACCACCAAAGACCCAAAGGGAAACAAGGAAAAGCGAACGAGTTCAAAGGAATCGAACCAGAAAAACTGAGGCAGATGTAATTGCTAGAGGCTACCCATTCTGCCACTAAGAATACTAGGAAGCAAGTGGAGCTCTTGGAATCTCATATCTAGAAGAAGCACGCTCAGACTTCTAACCATGAATTTGATGAGATAGTAGAACAGGTCATCCCTGACCCTAACACTCCAAAGGAAGAGAATCTAAGTATACCAAAATTATAGATCTCTACTGGCATGTGAAGGATATTATAGCATCTAACATTGAAAGGGAAGAGACCAATCCAATTCTCGTAAAATTGGAACAATTGGAAAACAGGTATGACACTTTCATCAATGTTCTTCTTAACTCAAACAAGAGGACCTCTGAATAGGATAATGGAGACGAAGAAGATGTTGAAGAGGAGAGTGTTGTTGCTATTGCTGCTGGAATGAACGCAGGGACCCCTTCCAACCCTATCCACCTGGACACTGATGGCCAAGAATGATCCTTGGACCCAACCGATCTCTTTCTGTTTTTATGGATCATGTTGTTTTAGCTCTCAGTCCAACCTGTTTACGTTGTCCTCTGATTTGCATCCAGAAATTGGATCCATGAGTCTTGGCTGAGTTCCACTTGATGAAAGATATTGAGGAGTTCTATGCCTTTCAAAGCCATCTCACCCATCATGAATAGACTTTGAATATTATGCCATTCAAATAAGAAGTCACAATAGAATTTTATTACGAAATAAATGAGCACCTATCTTCAACACTTCTAAAGTTACAGCTCCGCTTAACAATAACACTTAGGAAGGAAAAAATCCTCTGAATTAGCAATAACACTTAGGAAGGACAAAATCCTTTGAATTTCGGAAATTCAGAGTTAACTGCCAGAACACTGCTCAAACCTAAAGTTCAAGTTGAGGTAACGAACTGAGTATTTAACGTTTTCTGTTCAGCCAGTCGGAACTCTGCAGTATAAAATTTTGCCTGTGCTTTTTAATAGGCCTTGATAATATGAATTTCATGTAAGGATGCTGCTCTAAATTGTTCGGCCTTGCCAGTACCAAGAAAGTTTAAAACTTCTGCAGGAGTTTTTGTGCTTTCTTTTGTTTTCGGAATTTTCTTTGGAAACGTGCCCTAAAGCTGACGCTACCCTGCATAACACGGACTTCATTTAGCTTAGGTGCTAGATCTCAGACTAACTATTCCACCAAAAGCACCTATGACTTACACCCAACCTCTTTTGAAGAGAAACACAAAATTAAAATGCTTGCATTCCATTGATGAAATGAATATTTTCTTAAAACCTTCTTCCTTTATTACATAAATTTCACTGAAGTTATGGAAGTGTGAAGAAATGTATTTGGTTACCTACCAAACTTCGGAACATACAGCGACCGTCTCCCCGAACCTTTTGCACGCTAAAATGTTCTATCTTCTTCATAGCCGGAGGTGTTCCACGCCTGCACACAGTATGGTCTATTGCCCGATTAAACAAATCCGTTTGTTTTCTTCTCGCAAAATCTAAGGTCGAGAAGATAAAGCCTTGGTGTAAACTCACCGCGGCAACTCCATTCGAGCGAAGAAGAGGGAGCTAACGCTGCTTTGAGCAGCAGTAAAAGCACCAAATACAGACGAAATGGATGCGAATGGCAGTGCCAGCTTAGATGATAAAGATGCCTCGGGACTCACAAACTCGAATGCTGCACTGCCATTTCTGAGATTGTCCACCAGAGTCTCTGCGGCAAATTCATAGGCATATCATGCCAATGAAAAAAATACTGCATAATGACAATTCGTTTTGGAGGGCAATGCCAAAATACCGAGGAAAGTACCTGTCAAAGATTTCTGGAGCTCCGCCATGGCCGGACTGGACTTCCTAACACGGCTGTGACTTCCGCTTGCAGCTCCAGCTAAATCAATGAGTACGTCGATGATGATGACCTTGGTCTCTATATCTCAAAAAAATCACATCTCATCAATTTGTAAACTTCTAAATTGAACTTAAATAGTTAAATTTAAAAATATTTTATACTAGGTAAAGGGGCTTTTTGGGTCAATGAAAATAGGACAAGGTATTTAGGTTCCTTTTGGCATGAGGTTAATTGCAAATAGTATGTGTTTTTTTGGGTAAGGGATTAATACTAAATGTTATTTGAAAGTACATAATTTTATTGTTATAATTTCTGTGATGACGGTAAGGGATATTAGCTTTTTTATGGATATTGTATATGTTGAGATTGTTTTTTTTTCCTAGAGTAAGACCTCAAACTACTTGTGATTAGTCAAGAGCTCGTCTTCCTCGGACATAAGGAAGTAAGTTAATACCCCAAGACCTAGAGGCATATGGAAAGAGTGAAAGTCTATCCCCTTACATACCACTTGTTGGTTATTTTAGGTGAAGTGGTTTTCCTTTAATAACGGTGATGAGTCAACGCGCATTTGCAGATAGCAGCAAGTGATGGTTGTCCTCAACCCTATTGACAACTAGGTCGCAATAGATTTTTTCACTTTCGAAAAAAAAAAGGGCAACTATCTAGTTATCGAAAGCACACTTCCTCTCACAAATCCAAGTCGATATTGTGAATAGTGAAGGTGACCCTACAAGGTAAAATGAGGTGCACATAGTTAAATCGTTACTAAATACTGCATATATTGCCTTGATCAAGGTTTGATTCCTTCTACTACCATGTCTTTCCCTCGTGGGTTAGTGCACCCCTGCAAGGAGGTTGTTTAATTAACAAAATCAATCGTGATTGTTGAGTCAAATCAAATTGAGAGGTCACACATTGTTATGTGCAACATGGCATCCCACCTCTTGATAGGCAGTAAATGTTCAATGGTCAAAGTATAAAAGAATATCTCAATGTTTTCCTAATATTTGTTTTAAAATATGGAAATCCATAGTTGTACAATCCCTTTATGACGTTCAATATCGAAATGCATAACTTCATCTAGCCATTAACCATTTCCATGTATAAAGTATTGTTAACCATTTTTACACCTTAGTTAGTGTTGAGATCAATTGGGGCAACAAGCCCTTGTAGACAATGTGGATTGACTTAAAAAACATAGGATTCCACCACAAGCTCAAAGCTCAAAGTATAAAAGAAGATCTCAATACTTTCCTTATATTTATCTCAAAATATGGAAATCCATAGTTGTAGAATCCCTCTATAGCATTTAATATCGAAATGCATAACATTGGCTAACCATTAACCATTTCAATATATAAAGTATTGTTAACCACTTCTACATTTAAGTTAGTGTTGAGGTCGATTGGGGCAACAAGCCCTTGCAGACAATGTGGACTGACATACCAAACATAGGATTCCACCACAAGCTCAAAGCCCTAATAGAGTGTGATGTGATAGGACAAGGGGCAAAGAGATTGAAGGCAAATGACCCCTCATAAACCCAAGTTGACATGGGAGGCAACACTACAAGGTGGAAGGAGAAGACCAGGGTTAAATCATCACTACAAGCCACATTTATTACAAATTGGGCAAACTTAAAGATGGATGGATATGAGATTCCATGGCATTGATGTGATGTTGAGCTTTGGATTAGAGGGAAGATGGAGGGAGATGAGGAATTGTGGAAGTTCAGGTTTTTGCAGAACATGGGTCCAAAAGATGAGTAGGTGAACTACTCCTCATACCCAACTAAGGACCACTCTATCTTCTCTAATGGCGTTGATTTGGATTTAAGACATGCTTTGTGTCTAAGGATAACACCCTAGCAAGAAAAGGGGGGTCCCCTAGGGATTCACCATTATGCAGTCCTAAAAAATTGGTTAGCAGTGGAAAGGTAGAGTATGATGGTGAATTGGATGTTCTTGACAAAAGTACAAGCCTAAACTTAAAGCCTAGTTTTGGGATGGTGCATGAAAAGGTTTTGGGTCAAGCGAGGATTGACACCTCATTAAACCACTAGGTATCTCCTCATTCTATGTTTCCCATGCAAGCCTTTGAGGAAGTCTATGGAGAAAAGGGCCAAAACCATATGGTCGATGATGTGTAGAAGATCGTAGAGGAGTGTCAGGGAATTTAGATTCGCATAGGAACTTTTCTTAATGAAGAGGTAGTTAATGGAGGTAGCTTGAAAGGTGGTTTCTCCATAAGCAAACAAAGATAGTAGGCCAAGGTGGAAAGGAAGGAGGAAACTAGAGGGTAAGGCAGGAAGTAAAGGCAAGAAGTGCATTAAGTTACTAAAAGACACCTAAAAGACAAGACTCAGTTGGTCTCATGAAAAGACATTACTATGGACCAAGTAGTTGGAATGGCATGCAAAATTCAAATAGGGTGTTTTTATGCTATGTATATTTCTAAGAAGAATATCAGCCCATGGAGAGAGATTTTGGAAGGCTTCATTAGGCTAATCGCCTGGTTATAGTATCGTGGTGAGAGTTTGGTTGAAGTTGTAAAAAAATTACAGCCAAAATGGTATTGGGGATCTACAACTTTAATTTTGAAAAAAAGTTACCAAATTTCAATCTTAGAGTGGAAATAATTACAAAGCATCCAATATGAGTTAAAATGCTTGGTCTAGCCTTGGAGCTCTAGTTAGTGGAAGTGTTTAGGGCTATTGACTATAGTATTGGGACATTCCTTTGATTCATAAATAAGGTATTCTCACATATGTCAAACACCTTAAGACAATCGCTCACACAAACAACTCAAAGATTAGTACACTAGTGTATTACAAGGTTAAAACCTCCAAAAAAGAAAATAGTCCATGGCCCCAACTAATGTGACCACTTGAGACAATATATTAATGCAAGAAAAAGCAATTTATATATGAGTTTCACACAATGGATCGTCGACAAATGACTCTCCATGCTCTTTAAATAGAGATCATGGACCAATCTAGTGTTAAGCCATGGATCAATATAATCATTAGTATCAAGGAGAAGATGAATTATTGCATCACTCTAAGCTTAGGACATAATTGTGACCATCAAATTAGATAATTACAATGCACACTAAAAAAAACACTTTACCTAAAGTAACATTAGACCAAGTTGATCTTAATTAATTCCTAAGTGTCTAAATATACAAGCATCCACCCTTAAAAACAACTTAGGTTAGGATTGAAGGATTTACAAAGGTGACATGGTAAGAGGAGGAATGAGGCATTAGAGCTTATCCTCCCTTGATGACAACATCCTAAACCCCTAACATAGATCAAAGTTTGGAAAACTTTTCTTCGATAAAAGACTTTGTGAAAATGTTTGTAACTTGATCATCAATAGGGCGATAGAGCACTTTGAGAATGCAATCTTGAAGAAGTTTTCTAATGAAGTGCATATGTAGCTCGATGTGTTTGTTATGTTGATGCTTAATGGGATCTTTGACGAGCTAATTGACACTTTGATCATCGCACCAAAGTGTGGTCAAATGTTGCCACTATAATTCAAACTCTCAAAGGATCTGTCAAATCCAAAGAGCTTCTTGACTTGCACTAACTATTGCTCATTACTATGCTTTTGTTGAAGAAAGAGCAAGGGAACACTACTTTCTACAAGCCCAAGTGATAGGTCTAAAACCAAGACTAAAAACACAACTTGTTGTAGACTTTTGATCATTAAGGTTGTTAACTTAATCATAATCGGCGAAACCAACCAACAAAGGAGTTCCCCTTGAACTATAATGTATCCCAAACTGAATTGTTACCTAGATATACCAAAGTATCATTTTTGCTTCTTTCTAATGGTTCACATGGGGTGTTTGCATATATTGGGCAAAAAGATCAACAACAAAGGAAATATCGAGACAAGTATGAGTAAAATACAAAAGGCTACCAACTAACTGACGGTAGAAGGTGGCATCTATTTCGGGTGTAGTATAGGTGGCAACAAGTTTGACTCCAAACTAGAAGGGAGATGGGGCTAGTTTACAATATTCCATGTGAAAGCAGTGAAGAAGGTCACATGCATACTTAGACTGGGAAAGGGAAATTCCTTCCTTGGTTTGCAAGACTTGGAGCCCAGAGAAATAATGCAAATGTTTGAAGTCTGTCATTTCAATTTTCTTCTTAAGGTTGGCTTTCACATGGGTTAAAAACTTAGGGTCATGGCCACTGAGTACAAGGTCATCAACATACAGAACAAGTATTGTGAGATGGTTACTTACTTTCTTGGTATAGACATTGAGGTCATAATGACATCTATAAAAGCAAGTTTCAAGAAGAAAACTATCCATTTTAGCATACCAAGCCGAAGGAGCTTGTTAAAGGCCATAAAGGGATTTTTTAAGGCAATAAACAACGGTGGTGTCATTATGAATGTATCCAAAAGTTTATTCCATGTAATTTCTTTTTGCAAATCCCCATGCAAAAAGGTGGATTTAGAATTCATTTGATGTACCTCCAATTTATAAGAAGTAGCAAAGGATGGATAAAGGCAAATAGAATTTGGTTTGGATATGGGGGCAAAAATTTCATTATAGTCAATCCCTTCTACTTAAGAAAATATTTTGACGATCAATCAGGTCTCATGTCTTTCAACACTTCCATATGATGCATACTTAGTTCTATGCACCCATTTACATCTGACAAGTTTTCTTCCTTTTGGAGGAGGTACAATATCTCAAGTATCATTCGCCATTAAGGAAATATATTCTCCATTCATTGTTGCATCCCAATCTATACATCCAAAAGCTTATACAAATGTTTATGGATCACGAGTCTCTAAAACTATGAACCTGTACGATGTATGATCTAAAGGATCACCGGAAAGATCATTGATCACTTCTTGTGTTGTATAAACCCATCTAGAAGATGTGGGGTTGGTGCAAGTTCATGTTCAACATACCCAATTGGAGGAAGTAGAGTAGGTGGAGGTGGATTTTCATCCTCATTGTCATCATTTGAAGAAAAACCGGGAATAGGAGCACCAAAGGAAAATTTGGGAATAGAAGATGGCACAAACATGGAATTAGGCTTGCAAGTCGAGAGACCTTCATCAAACTTAACATCTCTCCTAATAATAATTTCATTGGAACGAGGTTGAAGAAGTCTATAGCCTTTTACATCTTCAAGAATATCCAACAACAATGCATTTCTAATGCTTTCCTTTTTTCATCAAGAATATGAACCCATGCTTTACTACCAAACACTCAAAAGTGGCTTACATCAAGTTTAATTTTACTCCATGCTTCTTCCAATGTCATGTCTTTTAAATCCTTTGTGGGAGTGAAATTAACTATGTAATTGGCACAATCAATTACTTCCACCCAAAAATTAGGACTTAATCCCTTATATTGGATCATACAATTTGCCATTTATTTTAATGTGCGTTTCTTTCTTTCAGCAACACCATTTTGTTTTGGTGTATAGGGAATAATATGTTGCATCTTAATGCCATGTGCAATGCAGTAAGTTATAAATGTGTTGTTAACATATTTCCCTCCATTATATATTCTTAACTTATAAAGTTAATGTCCAAATTGTTTTTCTACTAGGGCCTTGTAAGCCAAAAACACATCAAAAACTTCACTCTTAAGTTTTAAGAAATAAACCCCAAGTGCACCTGGATAAGTTATTAATGAAAATTAATGAGTTCTTGAATCCAGAGAAAGAAGTAAAAAGAAGAGAACCACACAAAACACTATGAACGAGCTGCAAGAAGGTTGAGGTGTGCCAAAAAGGCATGTTTATCAAAATTGTCCCAATGATGTTTGTCGATAATGCAATTGGAACAAACACCATCTCTGTAATAAATGAGAGGAAGTCCAGTCACCATATTTTGATTACCTAGTCATTTCAATGAGCAATAGTTTAGTCGACCAAACTACTCATCCCAAAATTTGCTCAAGTCATCACTATGAGCAATAAAAATCGATGGTAGAGATGATGACCTAAAGTTGTCAAATATGTACAACCTAGTAACATCATCAATAATTCCAAATGCTTTTTTGTTCCATGAAATACATATCCCAAGAAAACCCATTGGGCACTTCCCCTCATTTCAAGGATGGTACCCAAGTTAAACTAGATTCCACAGAAGCTCAAGACTTTGTCAAAACGCGGCTTAAATCCATTACAATAAGATACTCATTAAGAGCTCAACATGTCACTTGTGGGAATTGAACCTGGATGGGAAGGATAACAATTAATTCCTCCCAACCATCTAAGCTATACCCAATTGACCAACAATTATAGTTGCTAGAACATGCTTAGAATCTTTTAAATCTTTGTTTACAACTTGATGAGGTGAAAATTTCACTATTTTACCTTCACCTAGATGAGTGATTTGATACATTGATAAAATGTCCAAGGAAAGACTTGTAACACATAACACATCATTAAAATGGCCATCGTCTAGATAAACTAATTTAAACCATAACACTAAAAGATCTATCATCATCGATCATCAAGATTGTACAGAGAACAAAATGAAAGGTAGGAATATGAATGGAAAAACATACACAGAGATGTTGCAGAGAGCAAAGTTGTATAGTGAGAACCAAATTCTATTAGTAAATGAAATAGAAAAATATTGTGAAATGCAAAGCAATATAAACTAGCTAGAAAGGTGGTAACTTATCTTTGAAGAGAGCGGTGTCGACTAATTAGAAGAAATGCAGGCCCTGAGGAATCTACTTTATACATCAACTTCCCAGGCCTACAACTTTTGCATACAAACTTTGTTCGAGGTAGATAATGGCCCATTGGAAAGATCTTGATAAGAAGAAAAACTTCAATCAAGGATTATGCATGCCATGATAAACCTAATCCATTGGAGGGCCCAAAAAACATTATTTAGGGCCTCAAAAATGCATCAGAAGTTTAGGACTTGAAAAATTATAGAACTGCCAAGATGGGGAACCATTATGAGCTAGTGGAAGAGGTGGGTGGCCATAGATATTGATCCATATGGATATCGGTGGCCACCCACCTTTTCCAACTGGCTCAAAACAGTTTTCTGACAATTTTGGTAATTTACTATTTTTAGCAGTTTTAACTTCCGAGGCCATTTTGAGGGCCTAAAAGAAGGTTTTTCGGTATTGAGCTCCTCAATGATAGCCAAAGGCATGATTGAGCCCCCAAAATGAATCTCCTCGACGATACCTTTCCAATGGGCTATCGCATGCTTAAAACAGAGATCGTATGCAAAAGTTACGACCTCGGGGAGTTGATGTACTAACTTACCCAAACGGGGCCCACATGACTTTTGGCGCTTCATCTCCTAGGGTTAGGTTTTTGGATGTCTAGGGTTTTTGGCATTCTTGCTTATTGTAAAAGGGCCTTCAGAGCCTCATTGTAACCTGCTTCTTGCGAATGCGCGCTGTCGTCACATCTCTTCTCAGAGATAAGCCGCCACCATTCCAACAAGCTTGTTTCCGCTGCATTTTATAGTTTCAACTTATTTCGTTATTGAATAGAAAACCAGTTTTACTGTATCTCTGTTATTTTGTGTTAAGCACCTGTTAATAATTTGTATTCATTTCGTTCTGCTCTTAAAATCCGGATCAGATATCCACCTAGATCAATCGTCTCCCCTTAGGATGCAATGGTCCCCATTGTGTTAGGTTCCTCCATCGGATGGGGAAGCTTCTACTTAATTTCATTCCTAGTGAGCCACTTGGCTTGGTGAAGAACCTACATTGCTTTGACAGCTCGATAGAGTTGTTTGTTTTGTTGGTCAATGCCCTTCATCTTGGTGTCCATGATCTGATCCAATGTAGCCTGCTCAATGAAGTCAAGGTTGAGTTATGTAGGGGCTAAATGGTCAGCCACCTCTAAGGTGTCCAATAGAGTTGGAAAACATGGTCGAAGTAGCTCCACATTGAATAATGGGTCCAAGCCAAGGAAAGGGGGAATACTCAATTCAAAATGATTCTCACCCAAAACAATCATGATGGAGGCCCATATTTGAGTGCTTTGAGATTCATGTGGGGACCTATGAGGTGCTCTTTCTGCAAATGCAACCACACCTTATCACCAACCTGAAGCTTGTGTGGAACCTGATGCTAGTCATGTTGTTGCTTGTACTTGGCATTGGCTTTCTATAGGATATCATGAACATGTTGTTGGATGTGTTAGATCCATTCAACAAATTTGGTTTCTCTATTTGCCTCGTTCTAAGTATGGGAGGACTCTTCCTCTGTAAATGTAGTGGGCAGAGCTGCATCAATGGGGGCTAATGGTTGGAACCATGAGCACACATGAAAAGTGATCCAGGAGGATCCAAAAAGCCAAAATTCAAAGTCCTCAAATCTATGTGAAAATGGCACCAAGTCGAAGAGCTCATCGAGAGCTTTCCAACAACACAAACGACACCTCAAACAGAGTCTGGATGACAAAGTTATTCTCGATCAAAGATTCAGTCAAACTTGTCAAAAGTCAACAGGTTGACTTGGCAGACCGTACAGTGTTGGTGTTAGCATGCTGACATGGAAACACGAGCGAATTCCACGTGTCATGCACTTTTGGCACTTTGGTCCAGTCAGAATTTTCCATGTGTCATCTGTACTGATGACGTGGTAGGTCGTACGAATGACATGGCATCTCGTGGCATCATTGGAAAATGATGTGGTGATTGGTTGGTGGTACAGGTGGCATTCCAGTTGGAAATCGAGCCAGCATTGTGTGGACCAATCCACAGGAGCCACGTAGCCCAATCACCAGGTGCCACATGTCGCCCTGTAGTTGGTCACCATGGTATTTACCAAAAATATGGGTTGGGTGGACCGGTCGAGGGTCAAACCCCTGAACTTGGAAAAGCCGGCCAAAAGGCCTAATCATCTCAACTATACAATGGGTTTTACCCCAATAGGACCGACAATTACATTTGAAGTCAACATATTTCACATTTGGAACAAAGGGTCAAACCGGTCAGTGCCGAATCCAACGACTGAACCGGCCAAGCCCCAACGAATTATCCAAACGTGGGAGTCCCAACAACCACATACAATTATATATATAATAAAGTGTTACAACGGATATCCCAAGTGGTAGATTGTGGGTTTGACCCCGAGTCTCCCCTTTAACAAACTCCAATATTAACAACCACTTGCCAACAAGCCACGAGGAGGGACTTTGTTAAATCTGCACCGAAAAGTTATTAAAACCCGTACTTTCCATCCACTTGAGGAGGATATGACATGTGCATCCGTACGTGCATGCATTTCAATGCAGGGTTTGCATTTGTTGTAGGAAGTTCATATTGTTGTGTCATGTTTTTCGAGGCAGGGAGTCTAGGAGGAGCCCATGAGTGACAGTGTCAGTTATAGTCATTTTTGCATGATATCTCGCCACGAATCTACTGGTGTAGTCATAATTTGGATCCAAGAAGCGGATTTTCAGGGAATTTCCAAAATTGAAGTATTGCCATGTATTGATGCCAATTTTCACTGAGACAATATAAAGGCCTCCCCACTAAGAAGTGGGCTCGGAGACATAGTCCATCTTTGGGACGAACTTTGTTATCAAGTATTGTGCAATTTTTCTTCTCGTTATTTCTCCATGTGTATGTCTTCTTCATTTATGTTGCACATAAGATTTGTTTATGCTCTTTAATGCAATTCATGTTATAGTCATCGAATAAAAAATCACATATCATGTTGGTACTGAAGCAATGTACTTTGAATTAAATTGTGAGTGTGGATTCTTACTAGGGCCAAGCTCAAAGAGGGTAAAGGAAAACTTGAGAATTTCAACCCATAGATTGGACGTGCAACTCGAAGAAAGAAAATGGGGGATGAAGAACTTCATACAAAGTATGAAAATAATTTTCACAAGGCTTTCTACCGGATGTCAGACATGGTAGAAAATTTGTTTGCAGATTATGAAAAGAGAGTGGCAAAGAAGGAAAAGAAGAAGAAAGCTAAAGTAGAGGATGATGGTGCAGAGATCCATAGAATTGGAGGAGACACTCGTGAGCCTCCATCTCTGTCTTCAAGTTCAAGCTCTTCTTATTCCTCTCATTCTCATCATTCTAATTATCATCAGAAAAATACTTTTAAAAATCCGTTGGATCAAACAGATCGAAGTTTATTACCATGTACAATAGATTGAAGAGGAAGAGGTGAAGATCTAGTTGGCTTCTGTTTGGATGGAAGACACAACCCTTGTATGGTGGGAGAGTAAACTTCAGAAAGGTAGCGAGCATAATGGTAAACTCCTTTCTTCATGGTTTCAACTTACTTATGCATTAAGAAAGAAATTATGCCCATTGGGTCATGTACAAAAATCCATGATGGAATGGAAAAATTTGAGATAGGGCAAAGGTCAGAATGTTCAGAGTTTCACATAAGAGTTTAGGAAAAAAGGAACTTGCATTAAATGCTCCTTTAGACTCTCCAGAGACTTTGATGAAATATATTGGTCCACTTCACAGTTACATTCATCACACATTGTTGTTGTTTAATCCCACTAATCTAGATGAAGTGTGTGTGCAAGCAAATCATATTGAAAGCAGGGGAAATAATGTCCATGAAGATCATATAAAGAAGCCTTCCAAGTTCCAAAACAACAAGTTCAAAGGAAAAGGAAAGGGGAAAAAGATAGCCATAACAAAGAAAGAGGAAGGAAAATCCTCTTGCACTCATTGCAATAAATATGGGCATGATGATGAGCATCGTTGGAAAAGGGAAGTAAAAAATTGTTGTTACAGTGCAACAAGAATTAGGTCCCGATTCAGGGGATCAAATGAGAATCACAACAGTTGGAGTACAAGGTAAAGTTTCCTCTCGTGCTAATTCAAGTTCTACAATTCCATCTCCTGAAATTGAAAAGAAGAGAAGTGAACTTTTTCACATCAAAGTAGTATCCAAACATACTAAAGGGGATACTTTATTTGATTCAGGTTCTCAACTTAATTTGATACATGAAGTGATTGTTAAAAAGTTGGGCTTAGAAACAATACCTCATCCAAAACCTTACCCTCTTGGTTGGGTTTAAGACGATGCAAAACTTCAAGTTACCAGGCAGTGTAGATTGAAATTTGTTATTGCTTCAAAGTTGGTAGATGAGGTTGAACTTGATGTGGTCTCGCTTGATATTTGTGGCATTATCTTGGGAAGTCCCTGTTTGTATGATAGGAATGCTATCTTCTTTCGACAGGAGAAAAAATACCATCTCACAAAAGGTGGTGTGGAACACATTGTTAGAGCTCACAGTATGAAGAACTTAACTCTTGTTAGTGCAGGACAGATAAATAGAGCCATCAGTACTAGCAAGAAATTCGTGCTCCTGGTTTTGAAAGCAAAAGATTTTGATAAATCTAATGCTTTTGATAATTTCCATCCTTCTCATAAAGATGAAATGAATGATGTTATTTCTAACTATGATGAAGTTTTTCAGGAACCAAAAGGATTGCCTCCCAAACATTGGCATGTACATGATGTTTCCTTCGATACAATTACTCCAAGATGTTTCCTTACCAAACATTGGCATGTACATGATGTTTGTGCTAAAAATGAGGATATCAAGAAGCAGGTGCAGGACTTGCTTGAAAGAGGGGTCATCAAACCAAGTTATTCTCCTTGTGGCTCTTCAATAGTACTGGTGCCAAAGAAAGATGGCACATGGAGGATGTGCATGGATTTCCATGCACTAAACAAAATAACGGTGAAGAATCGTTACCCCTTGCTTCGTATAGATGACTTGGTGGATCAATTGAAGAATGCAATGTACTTCACTAAGTTGGATTTGAGGAGCGGCTACCACCAAGTCAGAATCACAGAAGGCGACGTCTGGAAGACTACCTTCAAAACAAAATAAGGTCTATTTGAATGGATGGTAATGCCATTTGGGATTTGTAATGCCCCAGTGACACTTATGTGTGTTATGAATGATGTCTTTAGGCCTTTCATAGATGACTTTGTGATTGTATAGTTAGATGACATTATTATATTCAATAGGACTTGGGATGAACATGGAATGCATGTAAAGAAAGTATTGGATGTCCTTAAAAGGGAAAAGTTATATGTAAAATTGTCAAAGTGTGAATTTGGAAAAACCTCATTGGTTTACTTGGGTCATATTGTAGGAGGTGGTCAACTAAAGATAGATCCCTCCAAAGTTGAAGCTATTGCAAATTTTCCTAAGTCAACATCAGCTACATAAGTCATGAGCTTCTTAGGGGCAATTCAGTACTGGAGAAAGTTCATTTCTAACTTATCCTCTATTGCATCTCCTTTGAATGCCTTAACCAATGTGAAATAGTTCTTCCAGTGGGGAGGAAGACAACAAAAAGCCTTCAACACTTTGAAGGAAAAGATCAACACCGCACCAATGCTAGCTCTACCTAACCTACAACAACTATTCGAACTTGAGACTATGTCAGTGCATATGCCATGGGAGCAGTCCTGATGCAACAACATAAACCCATTTGCTTTCATTATAAAACTTTTTCTAAGGTTGTTTGTAATTATCCTACATATGACAAAGAACTATATTCATTGGTACAAAGTGTGAAGAAATGGAAACTCTACTTGATGGGGAAGGAAACAATTATACACACTGATACAAGATATGCTTTCTCGGCCTCCTATTTCTGCATCTATTGTTTTGAAAAATGCTTCCTTAGCTCATGTCAGTTATATTGAAAAATATGCCAGTGATGAAGATTTCAAAGATGTATATGAGAGGCTAACCCATGGTTCGCAGGTGGAGAATTTTCATTTGCAGTATAAACTACTCTACCATATGGGAAAAATTTGTATTCCTACAAATGAAAGAGTGCATGTAATCAGGGAAGCTCACACTTCTCTAATATATGGCCATTTTGGGGTAGGAAAGACTGTAGCACATTTGCAAAGGTTTTGTTATTGGCCTTGAATGAAAGAAATTCTAACCAAATATGTAAAGGGGTGTGTGTTGTGCTCAACTTGTAAGGCCACTAATAGAAAATTGGGGTTGTACACACCACTTCATGTTCCTTCTCATCCTTGGGAGAGCATCTCAATGGATTTTGTAGAGGGGTTACCTATGTCCATAAAGGGTCATGAATACTTGTATGTGGTAGTGGACAGGTTTAGAAAGATGTGTATCTTGATGCCATGTATAAAGTAGATCACAGTTGAGCAAGATGCTCACTTGTTCTTCCAACATGTATGGGTTCATTTTGGGTTTCCCATGTCCATTATCTCCGATCAAGATTCTCGATTTTTAGGGGAATTTTGGAGAAGTTTATGGCAGCTCATGGACACCAATTTGAAGAAGAGTATTGATTTCCTTCCACAGACCAATAGACAAACAAAGGTGGCGAATAGAACAGTGGTTCATTTGCTTCGAGGTTACTGCAACAAACATCCTAAAATTTTGGATAAGCTGATGCACTATGTCTAACATGCATACAACCGAGCCTTGCACTCTTCCACCTAGAGTTCACCATTTGAGACATATTTTGGCTATCTACCTAAGACTCCCTTGGACTTGACATTTGGGAAAAACGTAGACTCAAGTAAATAAAGAGATGAAGACAAAACCCGCAAGTTCATTCAAAGGATTCAACAGGTACACCAGACAATCCAAGAACAATTGGAAAAGAGCCAAGGCTATTATAAGGCAAGGCATGACAAGCACCGGGTAGATCATCAATTTCAAGCATGTGATCAAGTATGGCTTCACATTAGCAAATATAGGTTGGAGGGTGAAGGAAAGAATCTCAAGCCCATCCGATATGTACCCTCTGTCTTAGAAAAGATTGGCACAAATGCTTTCTGCCTAGATCTACCACCATATATGCATAAATACTCAGTAGTGAATATGGAGAACATGAAACTTTATGAGCCTCCAATGATCATGGATCAAAGGGATAGTGTTTTAGTACCTTCAGTTGATGAGTTTTCTCCTGAGTACTTGGACGAGTTGAAAGAAGATATCATCCTGGACAAGAGGACAAGGAATTCACACAGGGGTGACGTTGAATATCTTAGAGTGGCCCTTAAGGGCACACATCCAAGCAAATCATGGTGGATCAAGAAGGGGAAAGTGAGGGAGCAATTATGTCACCTATTTGTTGATTGATAAGGATTTTGGTGGTCCAAAAGCTTCTCAGCGGGGAGGAATGATCCAGGAGGATCCAAAAGGCCGAAATTCAAAGTCCTCAAATCTCAATGAAAATGACACCAAGTTGAAGAGATTGTCGAGATATTTCCAACGACGCAAATGGCACCTCAAATAGAGTCCAGATGACAAAGTTATGGTTGGTCAAAGATTTAGTTAAACTGGTCAAAAGTCAACAGGGTGACTTGGCAGACCGTACAGTGCTGATGTCAGTATACTGACGAGGCACCACGAGAGGCTTCCACATGTCACTCATTTTTGGCACTTTGGCAACACGAGAGGCTTCCACGTGTCACTCACTTTTGGCACTTTGGCAATGAGTTGGTCCAGTAAGAATCTACCACATGTCATCCTTACAGATGACGTGGCAGGCCGTACGAATAACGTGGCACCTACACATGGCATAGTTGGAAAATGATGTGGTCACTGGTCGACAGTACAAGTGGAATTCCAGTTGGTAGTCGAGTCAACATGACATGGACCAATCCACAGGTGCCACATAGCCCAATCATTGGGTGCCACTTGTCACCCTGCAGTTGGTCACCATGGTCTTTACCAAAAATATGGGTTGGGCGGACTGGTCGAGGGTCGAACCCCAGACCTTGGCAGAGCCGGCACAATGGCCTAACCATCTCGACTATACAATGAATCTTACCCAATAGGACTAGCGGTTACATTTGAAGTCAACATATTTCACATTTGGAACAAAGGATTGGACCGATCGACGTCGAATCTGGCGACCGGACCAGCTAAGCTCCAACGGATTATCCAAACATGGGAGTCCCAAAAACCACATGCATTTATATATATAATAAAATGTTACAACGGATATCCCAAGTGGGAGATTGTGGGTTTGACCCCAAGTCTCCCCTTTAACAAACTCCAATATTAACAACCACTTGCCAACAAGCCATAAGGGGGGACTTTGTTAAGTCCTCCCTGAAAAGTTATTCAAATGCATACTTTCCATCTGCTCGGGGAGGATCCGAAGCACCCATCCATACGGGCACACATTTCAATGTAGGGTCTGCATTTATTGTGGGAATTTTAGACTATTGTGACACATTTTTAGAGGCAGGGAGCCCAAGAGGAGCCCAGGAGTGACAGTGACAAAAATTGACGAATTTACAGTATTTTTTCATGATTTCTCACCATGAGTCCACTGGTGTAGTCAGAATTTGGATCCGATCAACGAATTTTCAGGGCATCGCTAGAATTGAGGTATTTCCATGTATTTATGCCAATTTTCGCTGAGATAATATAAAGGCCTCTCCACTGAGAAGTGTGCTGGGAGACGTAGTCCATCTTAGGGACAAATTTCATTATCAAGTCTTGTGCAATTGTTCTTCTTGTTATTTCTCCATGTGTATGTATTCTTCATTTATGTTGCACATAAGCTTTGTTTATGCTCTTTAATGCAATTCATGTTACAGTCATCAAATAAAAGATCCAGGATCAAAAAGGGATGTGGCCAATAGATCTTTAGAGGGTTTTATTGTAGCTATGTTGAACATATGGAAGTCGCTCATCCTATGTGTGTGGATGCTTGGAGTTGTACATGCACATTATATGCACAATCATTCTATTGACCACCTTTGTTTTCCTGTCTATTTGGGCATGGAAGGCACTCGATTTGGTAAGCTTGGTGTCCATCAAATTCCACGGGTTGGCCTAGAAGGTACTGAGGAACCTACTATCCCTATCTGAAACAATGATTCGTGGTAGCCCAAAATGAACCTAAACATCTTCAAAGAAGATCTTAATAGTGTCTTCTACTATGATACTCTTCTTGCACAGTTCCAAAATGGTCATCTTAGAGAATCGATCAACAACCACAAAGACACAATCATTACCATGCTTGGTGGAGGGAAAATCTGACATGCAATCCATGTAGACTAACTCCAGGCGCTTGTCTGGGATAGGTAGAGGAGTGTATAGCCCCTACTTTTTATTGGCAAGTTTAGTGATGGCACAACTAATGCATGATCTAATATACCTATTGACGTCCTGTCGAAGTTTTAGCCAATATAAATACTTCTAAAGTACTACTATTGTCTTCTCCATTACCGAAGTGCACTGCCACCTAATTGTAATGTGCCTTCCAAATTATCTTATTCTCCTTGCTTGAAGGAATACAAAGATGGCCTAGATAACACAAAAGTGCATCTCGAAGGTGGAAGTTTGGAACTTGTTTACTTACACCCAATGTTTGCTATATATCAACAAAATCAAGGTTGTTTCCATATAATTGGGGCGACCTAGAGGTCTTGTGCCCATAAGAGTTGATAATTGTGGTTAGCACCACAATCGAGGGTCGACTGAGGCAATCTACAACATGGTTTATGTTGCCCTTCTTATACTTAATGTTCAAATGGAATTGTTTCAAGTATGTGGACCACTTCTGATGGTGGTCATTTTGTAACTTGCCATGTGTTTACATGATTTGTAGGGGCTTGTGATTAATGTGGATAATCATTTATTTTCCCATAATATAATGCTTCCATTGTCGACATGCCTACACAATGGAGTACATCTCCTTGTCATAGGTGGGATATCTGCAAACAATATCAGAGAGTGTCTCACTATGATAGGCCACCAAATGTCCATGTTGTGTGAGGAATGCACCGATAACATAGTCATAGGCATCTATCTCAATCTTGAATGGTTATTGTAGGTTTAGCAGAGTGAGGATTGGTGCTGAGCAGAGGTGATGTTTCAGATACTCGAATGTTTTGGCCAGAAAAAACTGTCTTTAACTCCACCCTTGGTCACTTGGCTTAAGGGCCAAGTGGTATGAGAGAACCCCAACATGAACCTATGATAGAATTTATCAACGCTCAAGAAGTTACATAGCTCTATTAGAGTTGTTGGGCCGGCTGGCCAATCACTAATGAATTGGATCTTGGTTGGGTCCACATGCACCCCATGTTCATCCATGATGTATCCTAGGTACAAAATGCTCTACGTTCCAAACGAAAATTTCTCTATATTTTTATATAACTTGTGTTGCCGTAGGGTGCTCAATATCTATTGAATGTGTTTCAAATGCTCTGCCCAAGTTCTGTTGAAGATGAGGATTTCATCTAAATATACAACCAAAAAAGATCTTGTGAATGGCTGCAAGATATTATCCATCATCCTCGTGAATGTTTTCATAGTTAGTCAAGCCAAAAGGCATGACTAACCACTAAAAAAGGCCTTCTTTAGACTTGAAGGTGGCCTTCCATACATCAGTGCATTCAATCGGATCTAGTGGTAGCTTGACTCAGATCAATATTACTAAAGAACTTGGAACCCTTAATATGATCAAGACGATCATGAATCCAAGGGATTGGGTATTAGTTCTTGATAGTGATTCCATTCAAGGTTCTATAATAAATATAAAGTCACCATGTCCCATCCTTATTCTACACTAATACAATTGTGTTCCCACAAGGAGAGGAGCTTGGTTGAATGCAACCCTTTTGGATGAGCTCATGAATTTGACATTTTATTTCCTCATTCTTTGGAAGAGAGAATTTGTATATTGGGCCATTTCGTAAAGGATAACTAGGTATCATCTCCGTAGGTGAAGAGAAGATATCTCTGTATTCCTCCACAATCTTGTCCACTTGCTTCCATTATGTAGAGAGGCCCCATGATAAGGTAGTGGTGATCACAATGACTTTTGGTTCACCTTCTGACCGAACCATGAAGAGGACATATTTTCATGTCTAAGAGATTACCTTTCACCATTGCTTTGACAAGATGATGGAAACTATAGTAGTTGGAACTACCTTTGGTGCCCTATAGAGCTAGCCTCCCAAAGTAATAAAGATACTACGAGGTCTAAATCCTGAACAACACGATGTTTCCACATATAGGGTTTTCCTAAAAGAGCATCATGAACTTAAAGTGGGGTAACATTACACAATACCTCATATTTGAAGGGCTTGTTTTCATAGGAAAGGTGACATTGATGGTTTATGCGATTTTTTTGTCCCTAGTTCAACCAACCAATGATGTATGGTTGAGTGTGTGGTTTTGTTGGTAGCTTCAATCTCTTGATGACTTTAGCTAATATCAGGTTCTTTTGGCTACAATGTCAACAATCAAGTGTAGTGGAGTCCCCTTCACCCACATCCGTGAATGGAAGAGGTGTTGTTATGATATTTAGACACTTAGGATTTGGTTAAGATCAACTTGGTCTAATGTGTTGTTAGGTAAAAAGCGTGTTTCTTAGTGTGTTTTTTTAGTATGCATTTGTAGTTAGGTAATCTGATGGTCATAATATGTTCTCGACATTGAGTGATCATATAGTTATATTCTCCTCGATCTTAACGACTGCATTGATCCATGGCTTAACACCCGATTGTTCCATGATCTCTATTTAAAGAGCATGGAGGGTCATTTGTCGATGATCGATAATGAGAAATTCTCTTGTAAATATCTTTGTAATATTTTTCTTTTGTATTAATAAATTGCTCCAAGTGGCCACGTTGGTTGGGGTCGTGGATGTTTTCCCATAGGGGTTTTATCACATAAAAGCATCGGTGTGTTGAGCTTTGATATGTTTGTGTGAGTGGTTACTGAAGGTGTTCATCCTCTGTTGGAATACTCATGTTGTCGAAGATGGTATCAGAGCACATTTGAAGACCCGCTCCCATTGTACATCGAGATCGGGTAGCTATGTTGCCACATCTCTAGTTTCTTCCATTTTCATACATTTTTGGGCTAAGAGGATTGTTCCATTGCGTCTAGAGCACTCATTTTAGTCAAGAATACTTTTCGTTTCACTCGAAAAGTTTTTTGTTTTCCCAAGATACGACCAGTTCAGTAAGATCTTGAGGTATAAAGCCCAAATACACCCTTTTTAAAATTTTTGTAGAGATCAATTTCAGTTTTATTTTGGTCTTTTGTTTTTATTTCCCGGTTTCTACTATTTTTATCTGTGTATGCTCTTTTCCCTACACCCTGTGCGATCTCGGTAAATTAGAAACAAAACACAAAGGGTTTTCCTGTCTACTTATGCTCTTTGTCGTGCGCTCTGTGTGGTCTTAGTAAATTAGAAACAGAGGGAAAAGTTGCATTTTCCGAGTAAGCTAATCGATATCTAACCCTTGTTGCCACCGAGAAGCAAATTTTTTTTTCTTGAGTGAAAATAGTTTTTTATGAGCACGTTCTCCAAGGCAGTCTTCAACAAAAACAACAACAATCCTCCTTCTAAACAATATAATATGTTTTGCACTAGCTCACTTTGTTAAAATTTGCTTTATTAAGTAAGAGGTATTGAGTTCAAGTCTTTTTTTTGTTACATTTTTTTGGAAAAGTTCGTGAAGTGAATCACTAAAAGTAGCTTTAATATTTTAAGTTATTTATTTTGCACTCAATTTCATTTACAAAGTAACTTCATTGCAAAAGTGATTGTCGCTTATTCTATAAAAGTGGGTCACTTCATAAACAACTTATTTGTAAAAGTGAGGTTATTAGGAGGGGTGTCACCACATGGAACGACTTTTACTTGCCATGTGGCTCTTTGGTTATTGTTTATGCCTTTTTTCAAAAGGGCATAACTTTCACATCCAAAGTCCGTTTTCAGTGCCATTTTAAAAAAAAAAACCTATTTTTTCGAGATCTTTCCATCCAGACCATCAATTTCATATTTTCTATATAATTTAATATGGAATCTCCCAAATGTATTTTTCTTACCAGTACCAACTACTTCTCATGGAAATCCCATATGGAGAATGTATTAAGAAGTAAAGGATTGTATTGGATTACCTTGGGGAAAGAACTAGAACCCACTGATTATGAAAGAAAGTCAAATGGGCCAATAAGAATGAAGAATCACGTGGACTGATCAAAATGTCCATCTCTCCTGATTTAAGGTTTCACCTTCAAGGAATTGATGACCCTGATGATGTTTGGGCAAATATTGAAACTGTGTTTGGTAAACACAATATTATTCAATCCCACCAATTGGAAAATCAACTAATGACCAAATGATTTTCCTTGCATTGAAGATTACTTATCTAAGTTCAAAACACTTAGACTCTTATGTATAGAATGCAAAATAGATATGCCAGAAGATTGATGCATACATTTTATTCTTGCTAAGCTTGGTAGTGCATATTCTGTTTTTGTATCTACCCTTTATGCCACCAGAGAATCTCTAGGGACTTCTTATAAAAAACCCTCTCTTGAGTCCTTTTGTGATGCTTTGATTTGAGAGCAAGATAAGTGGATTGATTAGCATTGCAAGTACATCCAACAAAGCCTTAGTGGCCCAACAAAAAGGTAAATCCAAGAATTCAAAGAAGCAACATCCTCACCACAACAACAAACAAAATAAGGGTTACAAACCCTCTTATCCAGCTTCCGCTCCTAATGGTGACAAAGGAGAAAAATCTAAAAACAAGAAGACTAAAAAACATTGCAACTTTTGTGGCATGGTCATGATGGGTCCAAATGTTTTACGAAGATGGAATCTTTAGAGGCAGCGATGATGAAGCACAACATTGATATTGATTCCACTTCTTCTTCTTCTTCTCATGGACATGCACTTTCTGCTTCTGGTTTCTCCTTCAATGTAACTTCTACTTCTTCCTCTTATGAGTGGCTTATTGATTCTGGATCATCTTATCGTATGGCTAAGGATAAAGCCATATTTTCTGTTCTAAATGGATGTAACACCAAGAAAATATTTGTTGGTGATGATAGATCTCTTAGTGTTTTAGGGTCTGGAACAATTTAGGTAGATAATGGTCATTTCAATGATGTATTATGTGTTTCAAGTATTTCCTACAACCTTCTATCAGTATATCAGATTACTCATTCAGGTGAAGGTAAAATCGTAGAGTTTTCACTTTATCAAGTTGTAACCAAGGATCTAAAATATACTAGGCATGTTCTTGCAATTGGAATTGCTGACGATATTACTAGGTTGTACAAGTTTGACAACTTTGGGTCATCTTTTCCATTAGTTTTTGTTACTCATAGCGATGACTTGAGCAAACTTTGGTATGAGAGGTTTCGTCATATAAACTATCACTCATTACATCAACTATGTAATGAACAAATGGTGACTAGTCTTCCTCTTGTTTCTTGCAAAGATGGTGTTTGTGTCGGTTGTTTTCTCGATAAACATCATCTGGAAATTTTGACAAACATGCGTCTTGGCATGCTCTGAACCCTTTACAACTTGTTCACAATGACTTGTGTGGTCCACTTTCTTCTCCTTCTTTTTCTGGGTGCAAGTATTTCTTAACTTTCATTGATGACTTTTCCAGACGAATTTGGGCTTACTTATTAAAACTTGAGAGCGAAGCTTTTGACAATTTCTTGGCCTACAAGGCCCTTGTATAAAAGCAATCTGGACATCAACTTCAATGGTTAAGAACATATAATGGAGACGAATATGTGAAAAATAATTTTACAAGTTACTGCACTACACATGGCATCCAAATGCAACACATTATTCCATGTACACCACAACAAAATGGTGTTTCCTAGAGAAAGAACCACACATTAAAAGAAATGTCTAATTGGATGATCCAATCTAAGGGATTAAGTATAAAGTATTGGGCGAAAGCCATTAACTGTGAAAATTACATGGTAACCCGCACTCCCACAAAGGCTCTTAAAAATATAACATGGGAAGAAACATGGAATAACATTAAACCAGAGGTAAGCCACTTCAATGTGTTTGGTAGTGTAGTATGGGCTCACATTCATGGTGAGAAAAGGAAAGCTTTACAACCTAAAAGTGAGAAGTGTATTTGTGTTGGTTATTCTGAAGATGTCAAAGTTTACAAACTTCTTCAACCACATTGTAATGGAATTATTATTAGAAGAGATGTCAAATTTGATGAAAATTTCTTGGCTTGTGAGCCTAATTCGACGTTTGTGCCTTTTTTGGTCTGCGATCCATCTTCGACATTTGTGCCTTCTTCTGTTCCTATTATGGTTTCTTCTTCTTCAAATGATGACAATGAGGGTGAAAATCCACCTTCGCTTGCTCACCTTCCTCCAGATGTGGCCATTGAACCCGAACCTACATTAGCACCACCTCTTCTTAGATGGGTATGTTCAACAAGAGAAGCAATTGGTGATCTCGCTAATGATGTTTCGTATCAGTGTCATACATGTTCACAGTTCCAATGAGCCTATTATCTTTTGGCTCAAGTTTCAAAGACTCGTGATCCAAAGAGATTTACAGAAGATTTAGGTCATCCATATTGGGATACGACAACGAATGAAGATTATCATTCTTTATTGGAAAACGATACTTGGGAACTTGTACTTCTTCCGAAAAGAAGAAAACATGTTTGATGTAAATGGGTCTACAGAACTAAGTATGAATCAGATGGAAGTTTTGAAAGACACAAGGCTCAGTTAGTTTCTAAAGGTTTCTCCCATGTTGAAGGCATTTACTATAATAAAACCTTTTCCTTTGTAGCCAAAATGAATTGCATCTTTCTTGTTCTATCCCTTACAACCTCACATCAATGGGAGGTCCACCTGATGAATGTTAAATACACATTCTTGCATGGGGATTTGCAAGAAGAAATCTACATGGAACAACCTCGTGGCTATGTCCCGGATGCCTGCAGCCTTTTTTGTCGCCTTAATAAATCTCTTTATGGTCTTAAGCAAGCTCCTCGAGCTTGGTATGCCAAAATGGACAACTTTCTTCTTGATACTGACTTTTCTAGATGCCATTATGACCCTAATGTCTATACCAAGAAAGTAGGAATCCATCTCATAATCCTTTTTCTTTATGTTGATGACCTTATCCTCACTGGTAGTGACCCAAAACTTTTAAACCATGTGAAAACTAGCCTTAAGAATAAATTTGAAATGACAAACGTATGTTTTTTGCACTATTTCCTTGGCCTCCAAGGTTTGCAAACCAAGGAAGGATTTTTTCTTTCCCATTCTAAGTATGCTTGTGACTTTCTTGATCGAGCTTCACATGCACTTCATCAGAAAACTCATTCATGATAGAGTTATTGAAGTGTTATTTTTCCTTACAGAAGATCAAGTTGCAAACATTTTCACAAAGTCTCTTACAGAAGCAAAGTTCTCCAAACTTCGATCTATGTTAGGAATTGAGAAAGTTGTCGTTAAGGGGGGGTAAGCTCTAATGCCTCCCTTCTCCTATCCTATTTCCTTTGTAAATCCTTCAATCCTATCCCAAGTTGTTCTTAAGGGGGGCTGTTAGGATATTTAGACACTTAGGAGTTAGTTAAGATCAACTTGGTATGATGTGTCACTAAGTAAAAATTGTGTTTATTAGTGTGTTTCTTTAGTATGCATTAGTATGCATTTGTAGTTAGGTAATACAACGATCACGATATGTTCTCGACATAGAGTGATCTGACGGTTCATATTCTTCTCAATCTTAATGACTACATTGATTTGTGGCTTAACACTCAATTGACCCGTGATCTCTATTTAAAAAGCATGGAGGGTCATTTGTTGATGGTCGATTGTGAGAAACTGATCCGGATTTTATGAGCAGAACGAAATGAATACCGATTACTAATAGGTGCTTAACACAAAAATAACAGAGATACAGTAAAACTGGTTTTCTATTAAATCACGAAATAAGCTGAAACTGTAAAAATGCAGCGGAAACAAG
>ML853017.1:30033-41937 GCA_009831015.1 Picea engelmannii | reverse complement strand
CTCAACAAAACTCCCTTTTTACCATGAATTACCACCAACCAGATACTTTTACCACGTGGTTTTCTCGATATTTGGATGCTTGAGACAGTTTCAGATCATGGTTGGATAGGATAGCCGGCCTTGACCTCTCCTTGTCAACGACCATGATGTGACTAGATCAGGGATAATGTTGTATGTTAAATATTGTTGAAGCTCGGTCAATCTTGTTAGACTTAATGAAGAATACTTAGTTGTTGTGAGATGTCAGGTTTGAATGAGAGATCATAGACAAAATATTTATATATTTAGAAAGTTGTCTTGAGGACTTCTCCTACTTTGTCTGCTTTATGCTTTCCATGGTGTCATAGTCAAGCCCAGAAGTAGTTTTCCAAAGCTCAGTTTAAAGAGTGTTTAATACAGTGAGTCCGCGTGGACTGAGTTGGTGTGGTTGGTGGGATCTGAGTTGGTGTGCTGTTGAGATTGGTGTTCACTCCATATAGACGTCACTGAAATACGCACTATAAGATCTTCTGTTAATTGCATATTTCTATGTCAAATTTACTAAATATATATTAGTGGGAAGAGTAAATCAAATGTTATTAGCAATCTGAATTTGATGTTTAAGTTTCACATTTTGATGGAAGGTTTAAATGTTTGGAAAATAGTTAATGGCACAAAAATATATAGAAGATATTTGTAATTTTAGTGTACAGTGAGAAATTTGTTTTAAAAAAAGTTATTATGATTAAAATGAATAAGATTAAATTTATAAATGATTATAGATTAAAGGTAAAAGAATTGTGAGACATTTTATACGATAATGAACTAAGAAAATATTTATCTAATATGTTTGTTAATCTATTAAGAAGTAGAGTCAATTTTTATGAGAGTTGTGTGATCTTATTCTTAAGAGGTTGTTTGATAATGAGTCACAAACTATTGTACAAATATTCATTGATTTATTAATTCAATAGAAATTTTGTGTCTACTCTCCCATTTTATCATGGTATCAGAGTGTTACCTCATGGGAGTGCCCACGAACATAAGGAGAGTAGAGTATTGTCTACAATACAAATGCCTAACATAAGTAACATGCCTGTTGGTCTTAGTCTCAGCTAGGCTTACAACTTGATTTTAACAATTTCATCTTTACTTTTCTTGTTGTCAGATAGTGATGGAGATGGAGCTTCTTCCTTGGCTTGTTGCCCCAAATATGTTTCATCTTGACTCTGTTCTTCTTCACTATCATCTTGGCTTTGTTCTTCTTCATTTTGGAACTTGACAGTTGACTATCGCTCTTTGTCCTCAACACCTCTGTAGGTTCTTGGAAGCGTTTGTCTTTAATTCTTACAAATTCTTCCAACTTCTCATAAGTGGGTTGCTTCCCTTTCTCGATACAATCATCAATGTCCTGCCCAATGGATTTTAGCAACATCAATTCATAATAATACTTGATTTCTTTCGGGCTCCACACCATAAAAATTGACTCAATATTTTTTTTCGCCAATTTCTTCATTTTCTTCCATGTTTTCTTCATAATTAGTCACCACTGAAAATGAATTGTTGTCTTGTCTTGTAAACTTGCACACTCAAAAAAATTGTTACAATCATAGGAAAAACCATACTGGTTCTTTTCATTTTTCTCTTCTAAGAGAGCTTTCCTTTCTTCATCTTTCTTCCCTATTGTAGTTTCATCCACCTGATCTGTAAGCATGGTTACATTTCCACTTAACAAAACATGTATGAGTTTCTTCTCCTGCAGCATATGGAACCAACATTCACTTGAAAAGTTTTCATCATAATATTTAACTAAATTTACCAAAGATTCACCCAAGGGTTCATTTGCAGTTATACATTCATCTCCATTATCAATATCAGTTGAACTCACCAAATCACTAAATGTTATTTAACTATCAACTACAGACATACTTTCTTCATTAATCATTGCAACTTCAATAATGTCATTTTCAGTCTCTGTTCCAGTTACGAGACTGTCAACACAATCACCATTTTCAACAACAATACCTTCATCAACTTCAACATTCTCACTCCACTTCACACTGTACTTCATTTCAAGAATATCCCAAAATATTTTTGGGCTACTTACTTCGCCAAATTACCGAAAAATACTAGACAATATGTTTTCATCCACTACTGATATAATAAGTTGTAATGTTATTGCACATCTTCTCTTATTATAGAAATTGATACGACCTTCATGATCATAATGAAATAAATCTACTAACCATAGTAATATTTTCCTTTCATTGGCCCTAGGTTCATAATTTATACCTAAGAAGAATGGCAAATTTGGGATCACTAGTTCATATATTTCATCAAATTCTTCATTGATCAGATCCAATTTGCATTATGCTCGTCAAACACTGCTACCTCAGATGAAAACACATCATACTGATATGTAGAATATAATAACTCTTCCTATTTATTCTTTCTTTGCATTTGTTTCAACTCTCTTCGCAACTGTTTAATTCTCCTTTGTTGACCCATGAGACCTTCTCTTCTCTCGAAGATCTTTTATCTACGACATCACTTTTACAAAAAACTTATTTTAATCACAAATTATTTTTCTAGCAGTTTAAGGCTTCAATTTTACTTGCATCAATCCACTCCACATAGAAGTCAATCCGCCCAGACTATGATGCTTCCGTTCAAACTAGCATAGATTGAGAAGCTCCACATTTCTTACTCCATGGTAGTACCCAGTCCATGCTTGGGATCTCATACCAAACAAAGGATAAAATTGACGCAACACATTCTTGGCAAGCACACCAAACCATCTACACAATTGTAACTTCCACTAGCCACACACAAACTTCTTTGCAAATCTCACACTCGCACTGTACGGTCATAGGCTACACATACATTCTTTTCGTCCATGTTGGACTAGTTGCATGCACCTCTTCCACAACCTTACCAATGGAACAATTCCACATCCACTCACTCACATTCTCTCAGAAAAAACTAGACGGTGTGAGAGCCATCGATGTGGACAAATTTTGCATCAACAAAAGCAGGTTTCTGTCTCTGGGAGGTGGCCACGATACCTCCCTTCTCCTCTCCTACACGACTTCGACTTGAAGTAGGCAACAAATTATCCTCTCCTACACGACTTGAAATATGCATCAAATGCACCAATCACAAGTTTCAATCTTCCACACGGGTATGCAACAAATCACGATAGCAACAGATATAATTAACCCCATAAGGGGATTTGCATCCGCTTCAATACAACTTTCTATTTCTCCAGGAAGTCGAGTAATCTATTTCTGTCGGCGAGCCATAGTCTGCTCGCAACAACAATGAGAGCAACCAACAATATCATCAATTAACGATCTGTCGACGAGAAGTGGTCCTCTCTCTTACTGCAATATTCATGGGAAACCTTCTTAGCAGATCCTCCAATTCTAGATGGTCGACTTACCACCATCACGTGAGCTCTTCTAGGTGGGTGGGTGCAACTATGCAAACAATGGGCTTCCTTCACGCAGGTCTTTACACAGACGTCAACCCTTCTCCTTCTCCACCTAGCTATATGTTGATATTATGGTAGCTGCGGGAGGTATTAACCTCCACGTGTAACCATGACAAGAATAGAACGGAAAGCAAGAAAAAACCCTAAATCTTTGGACATAACCTTACAAGACAAGTCGACACACAAAATAATTAATATTGAGTCTTTAGCCTCCAGAAAGAGAAGTCGGCTCAGACATCTAAGAAAGAGCATTATAAATACAGGATGTTAGAGCTCATTTGTACACACAGCTCGTAATTGCAGAAATTTAGTAAGTGCACAAGTTTGGAGAGTAGCTGCAGTTGTAGCTACTGCAACTAGTATTTCTGGTTTTAGGCTTGGACTTTCTCTTGGTTATGGTTTGGACTTTCTGCTTTGTACGCTAGCTCTAGAGAGTGGTATGCTACCTATATTTGATTTTGGATCTAGGGTTTGCTTCCGAAATTATTCTCTCTATCAAGGTTAAGGTGCTCGGGGGTGGCTTCGACCTATGGTTGGGTGACAATATTGCTATATTGGCTATGGTTAAATGAGAACCTATGTTTCTAATAGTTTATGGGTCCACACTATCTTCAGGAAGTCTAATCGCTGGAAGATATATTGGGAGCATTTTCCCAGTTACAGTTGCAGTCAAAGTTTTTGTTGCAGCAACAAAACCCTAACCCTCTTGTTAAGGCACCTTAATTGAAGAGATTGACCTAATTTCTGGATATCCTAATGTGCCCTAACCTAGCGCACCTCCTTGTAATCTCAACAAGCTAAGACGTCAAATTTGAGTTTTTGGTCAAAGTCAAAGGTTGACCAAGTCAAAGAAGTCACGACTTACTCTATGAAGTCAGAAAATAAGTTAGAAGGGGATTCTAACTTCAGAGCATGGAAGACAAGGATTTACCTCATCCTTTCTAAGAATAAAGTGTTGGATATCGTGAAAGGAAAGACCGTGGAACCACAGTTTGGAGAAGGAAAAGAGAAAAAACCTCATAATGTTGCAGTTATGAAGAAGTTCAAGGATACTGACATCAATTCCATGAGTATCATAGTGGACTATGAAAAATACCACTTGTTACCCTACATCTATCATCTTGACTCATCTAAGAAGATGTATGATGCCCTAACTAATCTCTTCTTGGTTAGAAACTTTGGACAAGTAATGAGTCTGGAGAATGAGCTTCGTGACATGAAAAATGAATGATGATGAAAGAATAACATCATACTTTGTGAGAATATCTCAGTTAAGATATCAACTACAAGATATTGAACAAATCATTTCAAGGAACTAGTAAATATAGTACTCAACACCCTTCCCAAGACATGGGATGCATTTTCCGCAAGCATGAACACAAGAAAGGAGTATCTCACATTTGAAGAACTTTGGACTTGATGTACGATGATCAAGCCTTCACAACAAAATTCAAGAATTTCAAGAATAAGAGGATGTTTGGCTTAAGGAAGGAAATAGACGAAGCATCAGTTGTCGAAGAAAGGGAACCCTCAAAGAAGGCCAAGCAGGATAAAACAAACTTCTTCTTCTAAGTCAAGGTAACAATATTCCTCAAAGTTCTTGTACATACCATGTTTACATAGTTTATGTACATATCTTGCATATCTATTTCTTAGAAGATAAGATGTTCAAGTGAAACAATACCTATGGAAAAATAACAAGATAAGGATTGCTATCACAATGACTACAAGTCAAGCAATACACATGAAAAGATGAAGTACATTGACAACCCTTGGTAACAATTCCTGTGGAATCTATTATATAAGTAACAACTTCCAGATAAGCCAAAATCATAATCAAACTTGAAAAAGACCCAAAATAAGTCAAAATAGAAAGAAGTCAACAATCAAGAGGAAATTAGAAAAAGACTTGTGACACTTTGCAAAAGGCAATACGGTTGCAGACAGAAGTATGGACTCTCTTAGATGGAGGGAGTTGATTATAGAATTCCAAAAGAAGAACATGCATTCATGCATGAATCAAGGATTAGGAGGGAGATAATCCCAAATGATATGATCCATTGAGGATTATGAAGTATATTTCCATGTTCCAATTGAAAGTAGCAACCATGATAAGCATCACGTGTTCAGTTTGACTCTAGAAGAAGTCTTCTTCGAAAAGAATCCTTAAAGTATCCTTGGTTGTCCATCTACATCCATGATTCTATGATGAAAGGAAGAAGTTGGAATCTTCAAGGCATATAGAAGAACCCATGAACCCAAGAGATAAAGAGAGATATGAGGAAGAACATGAAGATTCCAAGAAATAAAGAAAAGGAAGAACAACCAGTTATTATACCGAGAATCACAAGACTACCAGTTTCGTTTGAACCCACTGAAAAGAAATCAAGCAGAAGAAATGGAAGTTATGATAAAGAACAATGCGTGTAATAAAATGTGAAAAATAATTATGAATGGAATTATTTCAAGATTCATAGGTTCTTCCAGAAGGAGGGAGAAGACTATGACAACAACTTGTTCCAGTAAACCAGATATACCTCTTGTAGTATTCATGGATTGGAATTTACATGTAAAAGATTGTTCTTCCCAATTAAGCAAGTAAGAAAGAAGCTTATACCATAAAGAGACTCATGTATGTAGATATAAGAAGACATTGTATGGATTCAAACAACCTGATGCATAGTATCTCATATGCAATAGAAGCGTGGTGAAAAATTTCTATGTCAGAGATGGTGTATCATAATAGTAACTCCAAAGTATGGGATGATGGATTGCTAATCCATGGAAAACTCTCATGATGACAGAAGAATTTCTACTTGGATATGTTTCAGTTTGAGCCTTGCCACGATGTTATGAGCTAGCAGGAAACATAAGTGTTGTATTTGACCATGATATATTGTAATGATCAGAGATATATGAAGCCTTCAAAGAAAACCAGTGTTCCATGACAGACCAAAGTACATTGTGATCAAGCATTATATTCTTCATGATAAAGTCCAGAAAAGAGAAGTGGTTCTCCAATATATCTCCACAGATGAGAAGATAGCATATATTTTGGTAAAGCCTTTGCCCAAGATGAAAAGTTTGCATACTCAAGAAACAAGTTGGGGCTCATGGAAATGAATTCCTTATTGAAAAAGGAAGAGATTATTACCAGGTTTTGAGGGAGAACTTATATGTTATTGATTTATGGACAATCATTTTTCAGTTTGAAAAATGATCCAGGATGAGCAGTTCCTTTCCATTTCTGAAAGTGGTTTGAGATTTCTGATGGACAAACATTTTCCAGTTCGGAAAATGGTCCATATTGGACATTCGTTTTCGTAATGAAAATGGTTCGATAGATTGTTGATTTACCATAGGCAGTGATTCCCCTTATGGCCAATGTGGGGGAATGGTCTAGGAAAATCATTCTTCTTGGTGGTTGTTAGCGATAATTCTTGTCTTGGGCTCGAGAGCATCTAGGTCTGCAGGTTGCGCAAGAAGCGCCCAAGCACAGCGCGAAAGGACCCATGTTCGGGTTACGAGTCAAGCGAGCGGGTGAATTTTTGTTGTCAGCAACCGAGATCCATCCACAAAGCAAATCGACGGTAATCGGGTTTTCAGGGTTGTCAAGTTTCCCGGGGTTTAGCAAGAGGGAGCTCCATGGTTCAAAACAAACTTGGTTTGTCCAATCAAAATTGTGACAGGTGGCAGCCTGTCGGCATATCGCGGATCGGGGTTTCGGGGAACAGGGAGCTCTCATCTCATTACACTTGGATGTGCCAATCAACGAAATGCCAAAAGCGCCTTTGGCACCGAGCCAAGGGTCTCAGCACTAGGTCATATCAAGCGAGCGGGTGAAAGGGGGATAACCTCTTTATAATAGTAAATAATATCTGGGTTGTCCATCTAAAGGACGCGTGACACATATCTACGCCATGTCGGCATTCGGAAGTAAGCACGGTAAGATCTCCTCGTCGCTTCACCTCTCAAAACCCCGAATCCCGAAGCTCCGAAAGCGCCTAGAGTCGGGCCCATGGTTTTGGCGCCTGGTCATCAAGAAGGAGGCCTGGAGGAGGGGTGTTTATGTTTGTCATTTGGCCACTCAGGCCCCAAAGCGTCGAGCTAAATCTCACAAGGAAGGCATTTTGATGCTCCAGATGCCGATTCGATGTGAGATAAATCCCAGTATCTGCTGGAGATTAATGAAGAAAAGAGAGGGTGGCTCAAATTTCACCTCGCTCATTTATTGCAGAGTATGGAGGTCCTGACCGAAAGTCTGCCAGGGAGGTTCCCCTGTACCATTTCTCCTCAGGGAAGCCACGCCGAGTCTTCAATTCGCCAGAAGAACCTGCACACGCCAAGTCAACATTCAAAGGGTCCAGCTACCTCTGGCGCCGGCCATGCCGAATTAAGGTACCGTATGACAGAGAAATACAGGCCAGATTTGATTGAGGCGACGCCATCCCTTGAAAGTTCTAAGACGCCTCTACTGGGCAAAAGGAAGGGAAGAGTATATGTAGGCATTTTTGCCATTTTGTAAAGGATCGATGGTAGAGCAAAGCTCCCGACTGTAAAGTTTCAACAACCTCTCTGGTTTCCTGGTTGTGCATCTGTATCTGAGATTTCTGGTTTTATGACAAACAGTTTCTTTAGTCCATCTATGTTTTCGTCTCATACCAAAGAGTTCATGACCGAATGATTCACATGAATTGTTACAGTTATGTTATGATAAATGATTTGTTGTTGCATTATTGTATTCCCTGGTCTTCTGTGTTTTAATATAAGAGGATCTTGTGTTTGGACGCTTTCTTCTCTGGTATGTTATGAACCTGATGTTTATGACAGACCCTCGCACTCTTCTCATACAAGTCTTCCCCCTACTCGCCCTTATTACAAATCACTATTTGAAGTTTATCTAAGACCTCACTTGCTCATGCATGACTGGTCTAGTTTCAGAGTTGAGATGATATTGTTCTCAGTTTACTTCCATCTGATCATCCCTTTATAAACAAGTCATGACATTAAACTGATGGGCGTCGGGCTCTGCTCCTGCCGCAATCCAGGAGTGACTTCCATCGCCAACATTTCTGGTGCCATTGCTGGGGACGAAATTGAAGATTTTCCCTGGGTAGAATGACAACGAGCTTTTGATTCTGAGGGTGCATCAAATATCATAACCTTTGAAGATTGCACTTGCACCTGGTGACTCCTCTGAGGTCATTACACCTGGTAATTCCTCTGTTGCAGTGCCTTTGGCTACACCTGGTAGCACTTAGGAGACACAAAGCTCAGTTCTGGTCTTTGATGGTGAACAAAGACTGGACACACTCGTTATAAATAGCATTCACCTGTCGACTCCACATTTAAAGACTCCACCAGAGGGGATTCTGTTGACAGAAGGAAGTCCATGTCGAAGGGAAAGACTAGGTATCAGTTTATGAGCTTACTGCATGAAGTTCTGTATTTCTTTATCAACTCATTCTTCTCTTTCCCTTCATTTATAGAGAATTGTTTCCTCTGCTTTGTACATTCTGATGTCCTTGAGCCTCCCCTTATCCACTCAGCCTTGGAAGAAGAAAGCATACTCTCTTCTTGTGTTGTAAATACTGATCTTGTGCCTTCACCTGTGTCTATCCTTAAAGATGAGATCTGTATCACACCTCCTCTTCGAGTCGAATGCCCTTGTATTCCTGAGGAGGTTGAGGATAATTCACAGTCTTCTCAGGCCTTGTTACCCCCTGTTTTTCCTACTGAGCCCTCCCAGCCTCCTGTTGAATCTCGTGATCAACCCACTGCTTTTCAAGTCAAAATCAGAAATAGGTTGTTTAAACCTCTGAGGTTGCCATATCACCTTAACCCTTATCCTCATGATTTCTATGAGTATCTTCCTCGATTTTCTAGGGAAGGTCATGTTACAGCTGAGAAGCATATGGAGGCCTTTGAGACCCTTATTGATCAGTTTGAGATCATTCACGAGGATGTTGTCATGAGGATGTTCTCACGTTCCCTGTCTGGAGATGCTGCAGCATGGTTTAGATGTCTGGAGACCATTTCTATTGGTTCCTGGACCGAACTATACCATGTTTTTTTAAAAGGTTGGGGTGATAACAAGTCCCTTGATCAATACTAGTCCGAGTTTAATGCCTTGAGGAGAGGGGAAGATGAAGCCTTGGCTGTTTTCAACAGAATATTTTTCAGTGTTTATCATAGCATGCCTGTAGAGATCAAACCCACAGAGACTTCTGCTATGGTGTGCTATATCATGGCTCAGCATCTAGAGCTAGTTTTCCTCCTGAGAGAGAGGAAATCCTCATCATTGACACATCTATTTGAGGATGCTATAGAGGTTGAGGAAAACATCAGGGCTAGCAGGAGGACTCGTAAGCAGGCAGATTTGCATATACAGGAGGAAGAAGATTGTCAGTTTGTTTCAAAATTTGAGCAAGGATATAGCAATTATGGATCAGATCTAGAACAAGAACCAAGAAATAGTCATTATGACCTAGATCCTACTGCTCCTTTATTTGAATATCATCTTTCTGGGGTAAAAGCTGCAGTTGTAGAAGATCCAGAGTGGTTTTCCCATAAGGGGGAGGGACATTCTTTTGTGAGTAGAAAGTTTTTTGCAGAAGAACATCCTGGTCTTTTGAAGCGACCAGGATTCTGTCATAATTCCCACTATCCCATGGCCATATGCATGGAGTCCTACATTTCAGATTTTTTGAAATGTTCTAATCACATTAGTCCACCAATACTCACAGGTGAGTATTGTTCTACGAAAGATTTCCAAGACCACATTATAGAACATGTTCCTTTATTAATTAAGGAAAGGCCATGGGTGGAAATTATCTCTACTAGGCTTGTAGGAAACACAGAGCAGCATAAAGAGGAAGGTAGACAACTCATCTCCTGTTAGAGCCTCTTTGTGGGCAGGTGTCGTTTGGCATTGGCCGACCTGCATCTGTCCTCCGCCCACTTGTGCACTCTGAAGGCAGCGAAGAGGATTTTCCAGTCTTCATGGCAGATGCTCTGAGCAACTCTTTTGAAGAGATTATTGAAGATTTCTTGGATGCGTTGGCATCTGCCCCCGATGAGCCTGTTGTCTCAAAATTAAACGAAGAATCCATTGTGGAAGAGGATTGTTTTTTCTTCCTTCACGAGATTTCCAATGATGTATTTACATTTGGGATTGAAAGGGAGGAACGGGAGACCGCTCCCTATTCACAATATGGGGGAGTGCATGAAGAAGATGAAGAAGAACCAGAAGAGCAACGGAGCACATATTTCATTCCAGAGCCAGTCAGCAAGCAGCCACTGCCTAAGATCAGTGAGCCTACTTCAGTTATTCACCCACCTGTGCTTATCAGAGATATTTGGCTGTGTGTGAACAATTGTGTAGCAGAAGAGTGTTGGCAATTTCAGTTAACAGAAAGCAAATCAGCATATACTTGTCATTGATGGCAAGTACAGTTGTGGTTGTTGATGGCAAGTACAGTTGTCGTTGCAGTGCTGACAATAGAAATGAATAGCCGCGCAACAATAATCGGGAGGAAAAGAGTCAGTGACCGTAGGATCCCATTCAAATTTCCCGAAAGAACGAGGGCCGTCGGATCTGTAGAGAGATAAGCTATCAGAGAATCGGGGACCGGGACTTTGAAATGTCCAGTTCACTCGACAACGAAAACCCCGAAATCGCGATATGTGATTTCACGATTTGATCGCAACCGTTAAATCAAGCAAGGATCTGGACCGTTCATTTGTATGGACACGTGGTAGCCAGGACGCTTCATCGGAGATTCGGGGATCGAGATTTCAATATACAAAGTTCACTCGACAACGAAAACCCCGAAATCGCGATATGCGATTTCACGATTTGATCGTAGCCGTTAAACCAAGCAGGGATCTGGACCGTTCATTCATATGGACGCGTGGAAGCCAGGAGGCTTCATCGGATATTCGGGGATTGGGATTTCATAATGCAAAGAACACAATGAAACGAAAACTCCGATTTCGCGATATGCGAAATCCCAACTGAATCTGAACCGTCAGATCAACATGTGATCTAGACCATTGATCCAACTCACGTCGGTAGACCACGTCACCCAGGGACACGTGGCACAACCAGAGAATGACAGATGTCAGGCAGATCTAACACTTCAGGCTCATGCAATTCACGAATCAGAGTGACACGTGGCAGGACCTAACACGTGGCAAATCACGTGTGACGTTAGCAGAGGCATCGGCAATCGGGACTTTGATATGTCAAGAACACACTGCAACAGAAACTCCAAAATCGCGATATGTGATTTTGCGATGTAAGTACAGCCGTTGGATTAAGAATGAGATCTGGACCGTTGATCTCCGTCATCGGGAAATCGGGGATCGGGAATCCCGGAGGCATGTGTATAGTGACATCGAAAACGCTGAAACCCCGATGAGAGGTTTGA
>ML853016.1:16156-29933 GCA_009831015.1 Picea engelmannii | reverse complement strand
CAGCTATTAAGGCAGCAGTTGAAAAACTTCTAAAATCTGGCTTTATCTATCCCGTCCCTTTAACCGAATGGGTCTCCAACCTTGTTCTGGTTGCTAAGAAACAAGGGACCATCCATGTTTGCGTTTACTATAGAGATCTCAACAAAGCTTGTCCTAAGGACAATTACCCTACACCCTTCATCGATCAAATCATCGATAATTGCGCAGGAAGCGTAATCTTTTCTTTCATGGATGGATTTTCTGGATATAACCAGATTGAAATCTTGCCTACAGATCAACACAAGACAGCCTTCATCTACCCTTGAGGAACTTTTGCCTATCGAAAGATACCTTTTGGCCTTAAAAATGTTGGAGCCACTTTCCAACGAGCCATGTTGTACACTTTTCATGACATCAAACATATAGCAGAACCGTATCTCGACGATTTACCCGCACATTCATTAAATCGATTCGATCACATTGATCATTTACGCACGATTTTTTTGCGATGTAGGTTCTACCGTATTCGTCTAAACCCACACAAATTCATTTTCTCTGTCGAATCCGGTCGACTCCTCGGTTTCATTGTCTCAAAAGATGGGATTAGGGTGGATCCCTTAAAGATCAATGCCATCTTAGCCTTACCTCCACCTACCAATTTAACCCAACTCCAAAGTTTGCAAGGCAAAGCAAACTTTCTCCATCGTTTCATCTGCAATTATGCTGAGATCACTAAAGGATTTATGCAGTTACTGCAAAAGAACGTCCCTTTCATCTGGGATAATGCAGCTCAACGGTCATTCGACGCTCTCAAGCATGCTTTGACTCATGCACCTTTGTTACATCCCCTTGAATATACAAAGGATTATATCCTTTACTTGGCTGCTTCTACTTCCACCATCACAATGGTGTTAGTCCAAGAAGACCCCAATGGTGAAGAACATGTGATTTATTATCTGAGCAAGAGTTTATCTGGACCCGAACTCAGATATTCACATGTTGAGAAACTGGCTCTGGAAGCCATCATCATTGTCCAAAGGTTCTTCCACTACATCTTATTACGCACCACCACGGTAATCGCAGACTCCAACCCCATGTACCACGTCCTGACACGTCAAGTACTTGGGGGAAAATATTCGAAATGGATTGTTATTCTTCAAGAATTTGATCTTGAGTTTACGAAGGCTAAAGCCAAAAAATCCCTGGTGTTTGTTGAGCTTATCTGTGCTCTCCCTCGTGCCGATGAAAACATCAAACCTAGAGATTCTCTCCCCTATGAATCTCTCTTCCTCATCAGCACCTCTAATCCTTGGTACGGAGACATTCTCCTCTACCTTCAAACACAACATTTTCAGCCCAATATCTCTCATGAAGAGCGTCGACGCATTCGTCACCACTCTCACCATTATATCATCCTCGGCAACACTTTGTATTATCATGGTATCGACACCATCCTTTGGCAATGTCTGATTCATGAGGAGGCTGAACGCGTCTTGAACGATTGTCACCTTGGTGCCTATGGCGGTCACCTTTCCGAAATGGCCACAACCCAAAAAATCCTACGTGTCGGCTACTTTTGGCCCTCGATTTTCAAAGATTGTATCGAGGCTATCAAGAAATGCCCACCCTGCCAAATATTTAACAAGAAGGAACGCACCCACCCTATGGCATTGTACCCTATTATTTCCATCGGCTCCTTTGCCAAATGGGGCATCGATTTCATGCAGTGTAGGCCTACCTCAGCCGAGGGGCATGGTTACATCATCATCGTCGTCCACTACTTCACCAAATGGGCTGAGGCTATGCCTACCTTCCTGAATGATGGTCATACGGAAGCTCTATTCCTCTTCAACCACATCATAACTCGTTTTGGTGTACCACGTGCCATTGTCACTGACCATGGTGCACACTTCAAAAACCAGATGATGAGCGAGTTACATGTCAAATTGGGTTTTCACCATGAAAACTCATCCCCTTACTACCCTCAAGTGAACGGACAAGTTGAGGCGATCAACAAAGTCCTAAAAACCATGATCCAACACATGGTAGGGGAAAACAAAACATTGTGGCATCTACAATTGTTCTCCGCTCTCTGGGCCTATCGCACCTCTGTGAAAAATTCAACTGGATTCACTCCTTTCCAGTTGGTCTATGGCATTGAAGCCGTCCTACCAATCGAGTGTGAGATTCCATCACTCAAACTAAAAGTAGAACTCCTACCTCACACTTCTGCTGAAGAAGAATGATTTTTGTATCTATCCAAACTGGACGAAATGCATCGCGATGCTGCTCTCACCAATGAGGCACATCAAAAATGAATTAAAAGTCAATATGACAAATTCGTCCACCCTCGGAATTTCATGGAAGGAGACTTAGTCCTTGTTTATGACCAAGCTCACGATAAATTGGGGACAAGAAAGTTAGAACCCATGTGGCATGGTCCCTACATCGTGAAACATGTCCTACATAAAGGTGCCTACGAATTAGTTGATCATGATGGAATTCCCTAGGAGAGCCCCGAAACAGGCTTTACCTTAAGAAGTACTATGCCTAGATCACCTAGCATTTGTACTTTGCACATTATTGTATTTAGTTTTGGTGTGTCTATTTCTTTCGCGTGCCCGAGTCTTTACCATTGCCACTCATGATTGTGCTTGTGTTTTCATGCGCAGATGATGTCTTCCTTTCCTATCTTTTTTGGGTTCGCGAATGGCGCTAGCCGACATACCCGGAACATTGCTTCAGCAGCCTGGGTTATTTACCAATTTGACCAGGTGGTCAGTTCAGGAGGAATTTTTTTAGGACTAGCAACCAACAATATGGCAGAATATCATGTTGTCATTGGACTATTGACCCAAGCTTCCTCTCTAGGTATATCTCGCATCATTATTTACTTAGACTCCCAACTGGTGGTTTTTCAACTCAACCGCATCTACGCTATCCGTAGTCCTATCCTACTACGCCTACACTTGGAAGTTCGTCATCTCGAATGAATGTTCGATTACATTGAATATAGACACATTCTGAGAGAACTTAATAGTGTTTCAGATTCATTAGCTAATTATATCATGGATCGGTATCTTTCCCACATATAAGATTCAAGGAAAGAAAAACTGTACATTACATGTAAATTAAAACACATCACAGACATCATCATGTACAAATCATTGGCATCATAAAAACTTGAAACTGTATATATATATATATATGGCGTGACTGAAATGTTCGTATTACATCAAAAAGTGTGTAGAAGAGCAAAATATTGGGTCTGTTCACCCATACAACATTTCCTGACAAGGCATACAAAAAACATGATCATGGGAGAGACTCTAATCTTCCCACACTACGTTGTGTTGTGAGTAACAAACTACCGCGTGCACTACGTGCCTCAACAGAGAATTGATATTCTCTGGTACTCCTACAGTGTGCCTCTGCAGATGTAAAGGCACTTCCCTCGTCCACAAAGGAGGGATACCCATCGTAAGGCCTTGGAGGTTCCTCTCAACCTCCCGGAGACCTGTTGTTGGTACTGCCGGATCTGCTGCAACTGGGGCACCTCCATGATGCCTTGGTACTGGTATATCAATCGGGCACACTGCTCCCTTGTCTGCATGTTGAAAACAATACATCTGTTAAAACTCTTTTACATACCCAAAAAAATATATATACATCAAAAACTTAMAAGAAAAAAAACTAGACAAGGTATGGCTTAKTCTCTTACCTGACTCGTCCCAGTCTTCCCCCGCRGGAAAAATCAAKTCCATKCTCCCAMRRRAGTCTACATCGGCATAAGRGAAGTCCTCTATCCATAGGTACTGTCGTCTCAGCCAGGCAAAGAAATCACCAGTGAAATGGAACTCTGACTCTGAAACTAGCCTCGGAGACAGACTAGTCCACCTCTCCATCCTAGGTTCATCCACTGKTCATACCGCCAGTGCTATCTAAGGCTACATCTGAGGGATGYGCTCTAGAAAAAACRAGACCAAAAACGATCCATARCCAAAYTKCTTCTGACCARTCCTGCACCRTGAGATMTGTTCCTTCACATTCCGAAGGAACGCTGCACTMCAGTTGAAAAGTGTTGGTTCCAAACACTGAACACCATAGGACACCTATGATCTCGATGTCARATGAGTGCTAGTGCTTCATGTCATGCTTGTGATAGCGAATAKTATAGATCGGAGGGGMAAATCTCGAATATCCTTGATARGGATCYTGCCCCCTACCAACTTTTCTCCCRAGATGCAGTGGYGTGCCAGATACACGTCCACTTGTTCAGGCAATGCCCTCTAGCCAGTGAAAGATATGGGGACCCCTCTTTTCGAGAGGCCGGTCAAAAAGTACATGTCTTCTAACTCAATGGTTAGAAGTTGTGTGCCGATACGGAATCCTTGTTCCGCAACATCCTAGAGACCAATCATATGCTCAAGAAATAACATCTCTCTCTTCATTTTTTGCAACTTGAAGAACTTTAGCAAGCCACAATCTCGCAAATTAGCCCACGTACGAGGACTCCGTAGAGCAACTAAATCATCCATCTCATGTTCCCTCTCTTTCCATTCAATCATGATTGCCGAAGTTACCTACAAAACAAAAAATCAAGAATTTCATTATTCCCACGTATTTGACAATTTTGGTGATATTCAAAAGCATTTTAAAACATGAAACAATATGCCCACATCATCTAAAAGCAACCACTCACTCTTTTTAACCACCACGCCCTTTAACATTTGTCAAATAATGATAAAAACGTTTTAAAAATGTAAAACGACTTTGGGGGCTGCGTGGGCATTTGGGGAGATTTTTTATGAGTTCTTTTACTAAGAATGACCTGTCTAATTGATTGCAAGGGTGTAGACATCCTAACCACCCTTCTCTAAATAATTTTTTGTAAAAGAATCCCCCTATTTTATTAATTATTAAAAGAGGCTGATTTGGTTCCAAGGGGGGAGACTTAGGGCTTTGTGTTTTAAAATAAATAATGCTATGAAAATGGATCTAAAACCATGCAATTGAAAGAGCAAGGGATGGAAACCTACCTGGTTTGAACGGTGAGAAAAATGATCAATCGTAGCTCCGGCAGCTAGAAAAACAAGATTTGCTTCAAAATGAGATTCTCCACTACTCCAAAAATACTTGCAAAATGAAATGGTAAATGAATTTTCAAATCAATTGTTATTTATAAAATTTCATTTTTTATAAGGTATGGTCATTTTTGGGTTTCTCTAATGATGTAATGGCTTCACTAAACTTTGGTTTGTAGCTTTGGCATCGCAGGTTTCCTGGCAGTCTTGATCGGTTATTCACCTTGTCACACTTATGAGCATAGTCTTAGTTCGTTCTCGAGCTCGACAATATGAGAACGTAACTGGGTAAACTTTTATCTCTTTTTTGGACCCGTATGGATACAAACACATGAAAAAAGAACCCCCCTGGAGTCTCCTTTAAACCCTTTTCAAACTCTCTAAATATGAAAATATTTTTGAGTGATCTTGCTTCCTTTCACACTCATTAAAAGGTCAAAAAGGGCATCTTTCGAGCGATAGTTTAACCCTTTTTCGGTCTCGTTGGACTACTGTACGAAAAAGGAACTGAGAGAGTTCTCTTTTAAGTGTTTTTCTAAACTCTATAATCCTGAAAAACCTTCGAGTTTTCTGTCTTTGGACTCGTTAAAGCACACATCGATAGACCCATATGGGAACGAACCCTTACTTCTTCTCGTTCGTTAAACAAAGGAAGAGGAACTTACCGAAGGTGAGTTATATCGAGCATGTGTTATCCTCCTTGAGCTCATTAAATCAAAAAGAGGTATTCATCTATCTGGATGGGGGAAAAATTTGAAAGGAGCAAGCCAAGCAGCCTCTTGAGAACATCATCCAGCACTTCTTAGAGTCTCCCTTGAACACGACACTTTGTCACTTTGCACATATCATAATCCACTGAACCTATGCACTAAGCCAATATTTTGAGTTCCTTTCACTCCTTTGGGTCACCCGACGCAAGTCACGATACCCACTGCATAGTTTTGGTCCATGTCATGTTTTGTTGTTGTGCCTCAGTGTTCAAGGGAAGTATCCGCCTCGAGAGTTAGCCATCCCTAGTATCTTGCCTCAAAACCTATGTCAATCCATGTCCGTTTGATCTGCCAATCACATCTCCATGTTTGTTTCATGTCGTTGATGGGGGATACATCAAGGCCCTCCCTCGACGAGTCTATTCATGTCGACTTCAACACATTATCTGGGAATCAGACTTAGAAACCAGTTAGTACTTTGGGACCTGCATGCCTCAATGGCAGGCCTCCTCACATTCGACAGTAGGTTTACATCATTGACCTATGATCGAATGATTCCACAGGTGTTCGACTTCATCTCATCTATTCACATTCACTGGAATGTACTAGGGTACCTTGGGAATCATTGACATTAATGGTGATCTCCCTTGCACTTGTTAACGGTTCACACCATTGACCGGTAATCAAGTGGTTTATGCCATGTTTGACATCAAGACATCTATTCGCATGGTCAGATTCGTGCCATATTGGGATTGGTAAGAAGACCCTGGGTTGAGCGATCACTTTGATATATGCTTTGCCCAGGCTGTGAAGGAATTTCTATTGGACAAAGAACACATACACTGTTACATAGATCCACTTTGTATTGGTCGTGGCTATTTCTTGTCATCTCGTAGATCCACTGTGTATTCTTCGTGGCTACGATCAGTCCGAGTCATCAGAGTATAGATCCACATTGTATCTTCGGTGGCTATAACTTTTTATCAATACAATTATGGATCCACAGTGTATTTTATGGCRGCCATATCCTGCTAAGTCTTGATCACCCAAGCATAGGTATGCCTACCTTGGGTTTTGAAATATGTCATGACACTTGTTGGATGTTTGTGTGCAGCTTCTGTCAGGTTCTCCGAGTCTATACCCTTGCTTGGACATCTACAAAGTATTTCAGTTATCAGTTGGCATCTTATAACTTCATACTTTGGGGGGCATTCTGTTACACACTAAAATTACTCAGTTGGATAAGTGTCGCATTTCCCTCTCAATTGTCGTAAGTGTCACATCTTCCTTACAACTTTTGCAAGTGTCACAAGTTGGTCACGAGTGTCGTAAATGATGTTCAGACATACTTCCATGTCGACGACACTAAAGAGAAACTTATAACATCTCATATGCTTGATTCAAATAAGGAGAACTGGTTTACTGAAGTCAAATAACTCTTGACACCTGAAGAGAGCCCTGAAACAAATCTTTTGAGGAGGAGTGCTCCCCTATTCCAGCCCTAGAAGCATTGGCGCTCCCCTACAAGGCTTCAGGGAGCATTATAACGCTCCCCAGCCCCCTCTGAAGGAGCGTTTCTCATCTTGAAGGCACTGGTGCTCCCCTAAAGCTTACTAGGGAGCGCTACAACACTCTGATTCCCCTTCTAAGGGAGCACTAACTAATCTGAGGTAGTAGTTGGCCCGTTGAGGAGAATAAGGGGAGGATCTTTCGAGATTAGGAGGTTGTTGTGTTTGAATTCTTGGTTTCATCAAGAGATCCCTGATCTAAGGAGAAGGTTCCGAAATTGTTCTAAATATAACTCAAGAGGTTAAGCTCCTCTTAACCTATATAAACAGGCTCTATGATGGTGGAAAGGGGGAAGAACTGAAGATATGAAACTTATGATCTTGGAGGAAACTCACAGTTAGCCAAAGGAGAGTGATCGGTGAAGTTGTTGTTATCCAGGTTGTGGATTTTTCAGGCAAGGGTTGGACGAAGGGGACTTGACGATGTTGTCGCATTTTCATCTACGATTGTAAGTATTGTTGTCGTTATTCTCATCAATATGACATGCTTGGCCTGTTTCTTTCTAGTTTGTGTCTAATGTCACATGAACTTATCATTAATTGATAGATCAGTTTTCAAGATAACATCAATAGAGTAGGAAGTGGTCGTATCTTGTTTTGTCCACAGAACTCAGCGAGGATCAAAGGATTGGAGTGAAACTCAGAGCGTCCAGGGACAAACCTCGATAAAAGGTACTTTTTTCATCCTTCCTTCTCATGTGTTAGTTTAGATAGATTTGAAAGGAAGTCAGTGTCCATGTTAAGCATTTTCTGTCTAGAGTTAGGGTCAAGCTCTTAGAGGCAATCTACCTGTCCACAGGGAGATTTTCCTACAACAGATAGGGTCCATTATCTAGGCTACATCATTTATTAGCATGGCATACATGTGGATCCAGCCAATATCCAAGTCATCTGTGACTGGCTAGCCCCAACAACAGTCACTGAGCTTCAGAGCTTTTTGGGCCTTGCCAATTTCTACCGCAACTTCATGTTGGGATTATCCCATATTGTATGGGCCCTCAGAAAAATAAATAAAGGTGGTGGTAAGGAGAAATCTGTGTGGGGTTTCTCCCAACAACAAGCATTTGATGATTTGAAGCATCTCTTGTGCTCATCCCAAGTACTTTCACTACCAAATCTGTAACATCCCTTTCAAATCGAGATAGATGCTTCATACTATGTTGTGGGTGTCATTCTCACTCAGCATGCCACCCCATGGCCTATCATAGTGAGAGATTATTAGATACTACCTGTAAGTACCCTACATATGACAAAGAAATGTACTCCATTGTACAAGCCTACCACCAGTAGATACATTACATTCTTGGGAAGGAGACAGTCATCCACAATGATCATAAGCCATTGTAGTTCATGGAGACACAAGGAAAATTGCAGAATGACCTCCATCAAAATTGGTCCACATACTTGTAGCAATTCCACCTCAACATCAAGTATGAAATAGGAAGCACCAATCACATCGTTTATTGCCTCAATAGACTACCAATTGTGGCACTCACCACAGTGCTAGACTCTTGTAGCCATGAGACATCTAGATGGCCCCAACTCTATGAGACAGACCCTGACTTCGCCACCACCTACCAAGTGTTGGGTGCAAACATAGTTGTCAATAATTTCCATCTTCAGGATGGGTTGTTGTGTCATCTGGGCCATATATGTGTTCCATCAAGTGAGCGAGAGAATATGATCTCGAAATCCCACTACAGTCGGGTGGCAAGACACTTCGTCTTCGAAAAGACAGTGGTGATGCTACACAAACATTTCTACTGGCTGAAACTTCAATAGGAGGTTAGCAAGTATATCAGGTCCTTCATTACCTGTGCTATTGCCAAACCAACCACTCAGAAATAGGGCCTGTACACCCATATTACTACTCCTAATAGCCCATGGTAATCCATCTCAATGGACTACATGTTAGTCCTCCCATCCACCAAGCGGGGAAATGACTGTGTTTTTATGGTCATTGATCGCTTTTCTAAGATGGCGATTTTGGTTGCCTGTAATAAGAGAATCACAACAGAGGCCATTGCCAAACTCTTATTTGAATGAGTCTAGGTACATTTTGGAATCCTATGAACCATTGTCTCAGATTGAGATAGTCGATTTCTCACCAAATCCATAGCCTTCCACCCCAAGACAGATGGCCAAACTGAGGTTGTAAATCGAATGATTGTGCATATCCTTCCCATGTATAATTCAAATCACCCTCGCACATGGGATGATATCCTTCCCTATGTCCATCATAGCTACAACCAAGTCCTGCATAGCTCAACCGGCCACAGCCCCTTCCAGGTGGGATTGGGATTCATAGTCATAACTATAAGAGACATTTGAATCACTGACAAATGTGTCTGCAATATGATTATCACCAACATCTTCACAATCAGAAGGAATACTAATTGAATGCTGGGTGTGAAATGAAGATTCTTTACAAGAATTATCAAGAATAAGATCAACTGAATAAATCTTCTCGTAATATGAATTTAAAGCCACATGGAAATCCTTCAAGGAATGGATACTAACAGCAGGAAGGGATTGACACCATTCATGAGCATTTCCTTCTAAAGAAAATTTGAACAGCTTGATCAAGACATCTTCATGAACAAAACCATGTTCAAGCATGCATTGATGAAAATTGAATAAGTGTTCACCGGGATGATCATACTTACTTCCTCTGAATCTGGGAAGATAATCATCCCATTCATTTATAGTTGGCACTGGATGTGGAAAACCGGTTATATCTGAAAAATCACAGAAAGCATACCTCTTAGCTAAGATCTTTTCCATTTCATACCAGTGGAGTCACCAACAGAATTATGAACAATGGAGTCGCCACTGAATTCGTCCTCATGGAGTCGCCAGATAGATGATTACAACCAAATGATGTCCAAGCTTTGTCTATCATCAAAGCCGGATCTATGTCATCTCCCAGGGAAGCTGAGCTTCGATCTCCTCTCCCTGGAAACGACGCCAATTTGTTATCACTCCAGGAAACTCTCCTAGGCTGTAAGTCAGAGATGCCTCGTAACTAACTCCTTTTGGGAAATATTTTCTTTAATATTTGATGTGGTTTTTGGATCAAGATGAATATCTAGGGACTGGACTGTGTTTTCAAGACTATCTAGAAATACAAAATATCACAAGGCCTTCTAGCAATGCAGTCAGACAAGGTTTGATTAAATGGGGAAGAAAACAGCTATTGAACCAGATTATACTTCATACAAACAAGCACAATGGGTTTAATAACCAAGGAAATAACTTATGATTATAAACTAAAACAATCAACTAGTGAGATGACAGTCACTGTAGATTGAATGAGCATCAACAAAGAACTTTCACTCATAAGATATCAGAGAACAGAGGAGAAAAATCTGACAACACAACTGAAGGAATCTTGAATTTTTTTATAAAATAAGAATAAGTCTTTAGATTACAGTGGCAGCATCATAGAACCCAAAATCGAACCCCATAATGCTCCAAATGTCTTTGGATTTATAGCCTTTTACAATCAGTTTCAGATCCTAAAACAATGGATCTGATATTCTAAAAATAGAAAGTCAAAACTGATTTGCAAAAGATAAGGAGAGATCCTCAAGATGAGGTCAACCTCTATCTTTTGGTCTTCAAACATTGGTTGAAAGTTGATGAAGTGTAGCCTCGCCTTCCAAGGCTCTTTGATCTATCCCTTTGAAAGTGGAATTCGAATTTGATGATGTGTGCCAAAAATCCCTATCATTTTGCCCTTGAAAATCACTAAATCTAGTCAAAAAATGCCCTTTTGACTTTCATCTCCAAGAATGGTCTTCATATTTTGATATGATAATTCATAACCAGCTTATTGAAGAAGGATTCAAACAATTCAAACCCAAAAATTCTTGATCTGGGTGAAAATTTGGCTATTCTGGCCGTGACAGCTTTCAACAGCGCACTTGCCTGAAAAATTTGCTCCTGCGCTGTTGAAAGTCGCTACTTTCCACAGCTAACTAGTCAAAATTCTGCCTTCTGCGCTGGTGAAAGTGAAGATTTTTTCAAAATCAAATTTCTCAGTCATGGAGAGTCCGGTTTGCATGTTTAAATATTCGATCGACATCTACAAATCCTGAACTTTCCAATGGTGTTTTCAGATCTGAATTTGGAGCTTAGGAAGCTATCGAAAATTTCCCTACAATATTAGGCATCTTTCCATCAAAAATGTCGGTGCATTTTTTAGTGCTAACAAGAAAAACAAGACCGTGGAGAAATAAAATAAAACAAATGCAGAAACAAAACACAAAAGACACACAATACAAGAGAGACACAGATTTACATGGTTCATAGAGTGTGGGCTATGTCCACCAGAGAAATTGTCAGGTCCTTCCTTTATTATTATTCAGTAAATGAAGGGATACAACCCACAACAAAACCCGCTATAACTTTCTCTTCTTTCTCTCATGATCTCCTCTCTCAGAATACAATATTCACCATCATCCATAGATGCAATAAATGTTCCTCATAAAAGAGTGTTTCCTTCTAGGGAAAAAAACCCTAACATAATCTCTAACATTATATCTACGGCCTTACAATGAACGGTCCATATTTACAATTAAATTACAATATACTTTTACAAGGCAATTTTTTCTTCAGGGGCTTTTCCCCCGAACCCCCACTTGCCCCTAGACCCCCCAGCCTGGGGGATAGCCCCCCTAGACCCTACAGAGGGGGTACCCCCCCTCTGCACTCCCCTGCATGGAAGAGTGTACATACTTCTGGGGTGTAAATACTTCATGGGGTATAAACATGGATGAAAGCAAGGACCTCTGAATCAGGAAGATAATCAGGCTCCACAACCAACAATCTCCCACTTGAAGACTGATCTCAACAACTCCACCGCTGTTGTATATGTTGGACTCTGAACCTTCTTGGACCTGGAAAATTTCTCATTTTCATCTTCATTCTTGAAGAACAACTGAAACTGAGCAGGAACTTAGTTTCTCCCTGGTTACTCCCTTTGTTAACATGTTTGCAGGATTCTGGCTAGTGTGTATCTTTTCTAGCTTCAATTGTCCATCTTCCAAGGTAGATCGTATGAAGTGGTACCTCAACTGTATATGCTTAGTCTTCGAATGGAAGGCTAAGTTCTTTGCAAGGTGAATGGCACTCTGACTGTCATAGTACAACTGATTATTCTCCTTCTTCTTTCCCAATTCCTCCATAAACCTTTGTAACCAAATCATTTCTTTACTAGCCTCTATAGCAACAACATAATCTGCCTCTATTATTGAAAGTGTAACAAACTTTTGCAGTTTCGAAATCCAACTTACTGTTGTTCCACCTATAGTAAAAAAATACCCTATAGTTCTCCTCCTACTGTCTTTATCATCTGCCATATCTGAATCAACATATCCCTGTAGAAAAGTGTCTGAACCTCCCAAATATAATGCATGTTTAGTAGTACCTCTCAAATACCTGAGAATGCACTTTACTGCTTCCCAATGTTCTTTACCTATATTGTTCATATACTTTCTCACAACTCCCACTACATGTGCAATATCTGGTCTTGTGCAAACCATTGCATACATCAAGTTGCCAACTGCTGATGAATAAGGGACCCTGGACATGTATTTTATCTCCTCCTGTGTCTTGGGACACATTTCCTTAGTTAATTTTAAATGGCTAGCCAAATGTGTACTAACTTATTTTGCATTCTGCATTCTAAACCTCTCCAACACCTTCTCTATGTACTCACCCTGAGACAATGTCAGTTTGCAATTTTTCCTGTCTTTTGTTATTCTCATGCCAAGGATTTTCTTTGCAGCACCCAAATACTTCATCAAAAATGAATTGGCTAATTTCTTCTTGAGAACATTTATATCCTGCATATTAGTCCCTGCAACAAGCATGTCATCTACATACAATAGCAAGATAATAAAGCTTCCATTTTCTAGGTTTTTAAAATAAACACAGTGATCAGAATGACATCTGCTATAACCCTGTTCTATCATAAACCTGTCAAACTTTAAATATCACTGCCTTGGAGCTTGCTTTAGGCCATACAAGCTCTTCTTCAACCTGCATACCAAATTCTCCTTCCCTTTGACCTCATACCCCTGTGGCTGTTGCATATAAATCTCTTCCTCCAAATCCCCATGGATAAAAGTTGTTTTTACATCTAACTATTCAAGATGCAAATCTTCTACTGCCACAAGACTTAAAATAGTCCTAACTGAAGTCATTTTAACAAGAGAAGAAAATATTTCATCAAAATCTATACCTTTCTTTTGTGCAAACCCCTTTACAACAAGTCTAGCCTTGTACTTCTTTTCTCCTCCATATTCTTCCTTCAACTTGTAAACCCAAGTATGTTTATTTACCAAGGAATCCATTTGGTGTCTACCTGCATTGCCTCTTCATAACATTCTGGTTCACCGGAATCAGTCAACAATAAATAATATAATGAAAG
>ML853016.1:0-14859 GCA_009831015.1 Picea engelmannii | reverse complement strand
TGTAACTTCCTCTTCTTTCTCTCACAATCTCCTCTCTCAGAATACAATATTCACCATCATCCATAGCCGCAATACATTTCCCTCATAAAAGAGGGTTGCCTTCTAGGGCAAAAAACCCTAACATAATCTCTACCGTTAGATCTACTACCTTATAATGAATGGTCCGGATTTACAATGAAATTACAATATACTTTTACAAGGCAATTTTTGCTTCGGGGGCTTCTCCCTCGAACCCATGTTGGGGGGCCGCTTGCCCCCAGAACCCCAAGCCAGGGGGATAGCCCCCCTAAACCCTGTAGAAGGGGTACCCCCCCTCTTCACTCCCCCATGTGGAAGAGTGTACATACTTCTGGGGTGTAAATACTTCATGGGGTATAAACATGGCTAAAATCAAGGACCTTTGAATTAGGAAGATAATCAGGCTCCACAACCAACACCTGCACCAAGGCAAGTGGCTCACCCGGGGCCAAATTCAGCAGAAATTTCCTCATCTGATGGGGGACCTCAACGGAATGGAGAAAATTGATTCCTAAGTAGGGAGGATTGATCCAGATGGGTATCGGTGGCCACCCACCTTTCCCAACTGGCTCAAAATAGTTTTCTGACAATTTTGGCAATTTACTATTTTTAGTAGTTTTAACTTCCAGGGCCATTTTGAGTGCCTAAATGAAGGTTTTTTGGGATCGAGCTCCTCAATGATAGCTAAAGGAATTATTGATCCCCCAAAATTCATTTCCTCGATGATACCTTTCCAATGGCCTATCACACGCCTAAAATGAAGATCGTATGCAAAAGTTACGACCCAAAGAAGTTGATGTACTAACTTACCCAAACGGGGCCCACATGACTTTTGGCGCTTCATCACCTAGGGTTAGGTTTTTGGATGTCTAGGGTTTTTTGAATTCTTTTTCATTGTAAAAATTCCTTTAGATCCTCATTGTAATTTTCTTCTTCTGAATGCGCGTAGTCATCACATCTCTTCTCAGAGATAAGCTGCCACCATTCCAGCAAGCTTGTTTCCGTTGTATTTAACAGTTTCAGCTTATTTCATTATTGAATAGAAAACCAATTCTACTGTATCTCTGTTATTTTGTGTTAAGAACCTGTTAATAATTTGTATTCATTTTGTTCTTCTCATAAAATCTGGATCAATTGGAGATCAGTTCTGGCTCTCATTTAATGATTGTGTCGTTGTTCAACATTGCTTACATGGTTGATGAGATCTTTTTTTTATCGGTTATGGATCGGGCTTATGATGTGTTGGATCTGTGTGACAAGTAAATGATGAATAATGCATGTTATGTTCTAAGCTCTAATTTTATGTTACTATGACCTATGTTATTCATTGATACCATTGTTATATGTTCTTGGGACACCTGCACAACTGACATGTTAGTAACAATACTTAAAGAGTAGTTGGAAAAGGGTAAGAACAATATAACAAATGCAAAATGAAAAGGGATCTAACTATGCAAATATACTACACTACAAGCATGAATCATTAAAATTATTATGGTTAAATCCTAGCTAGCAAGTTAAGGGTTATGTGATTTGATTTAGTTATATGGTTAATATGCATATGGTATATTTTGGAAGGATAGGATGTGGGTGGCACATTTGACAAAGTGATAGGTGCTAATGGTTACGCGATTTGGTTAAGTCGTATGAATTGGTGATTATGTTATGGCATAAGTTTGGTATGGGTCGTGCTATTGGTTTTAATGGGTGATGGTTTCGATACATGTTTTGATTGATTGTGTTAATGGAAATCTTGATGGCATGTACTAATGAATTAATTCACTAAGGGTGGAGGCAACGTGCATTTACTACACGTCACCCTTACTCCTTCCACTGGCCGCCACCCTAGTCGGGTTATTGTTCAACTTTTTTTTTGTGGTTAGGCTCTAACTTTCAAGTAGAAGGGAACCGCTTGGCCAACTCGCATTTTAAGGTGTGTTGATTACAGGTATGTATTTTCTTTTCCATTCATGAGTCTTCTTTGGTTATGAAATGGTTATTGGCTCAGATGTATTGGGTTGTGCTTTCCTTGATTATGGAAACTGTGTGAAATTGTGTTTTTTTGGAATGAGGCTTTGATGGTTTTCTCTGCAATATTTTTTTGAAGTCATAGTGTTATTGGTCAGCCTAAGTGTTAGCAGCCATAAAGGCTCTCTGTCATCCTTGTTCGTTTAGTTGGAGGGATTTATTGGTCTTAGTGGTTGGTTGTCTTCACGATTTCATATTATTATACCCAGTCCTTGGATTTTATGGGGTTTAATGGGTTGGAAGAGCCTTTTGTCATTGTGCATTGTTCACTTGGGCACTGGGTTGTTTTGCTACTAATGGTCACACAGTGGGTTATGTTGCTTCCTCTCGGCCCTGTTTGTGCCTTAGTGTTGTAGTTGGTTGATTGGAGAGGCACGAGGGTTATACCATGCGTGTGTTAAATATCATTTCTAGGATGAATTATATTTTTTCTCTTCTGTTCATAGCCTCTCCTGTCGCAGGTATTGTCACCCTGTCCATGAAATAAATTATGATTTTATCTGTGTATGCACTGTTGGCCTCGGAGGTTTTCACCATTGAGAAGAGTCGATTTTAGTCTCCCTGTGTTGGCCACAAGCAAAACCCTTAACTCCTCGAGTCTGAGGGTTGATAGAGAAGACCGTTGTGGCCTGTCGGTTTTACTATTGGTTGTTATATATTGGTATGTATTGTCGACAGGGTTGATTACCGTCTTGACCAAAGTTGATTATATGACAATGGTGTTGTTTTGGGCATCTAGTCACTGCAATTGTTATTATTGGGTGGATAAGCTCAGCATGGTTAATTGGAATAAGATGTTAAATCAAATACATATATGTTGTCCTTTTGTTTATTAAGTTGATAACCCAACATTGTTCTTAATTGATCAATGTGCAACAATGCTTCGCATTTGATGCATTGGTATGAGTGGTGTTCCTATAAGCATGAATCAATGATTAGTGTAACTGTGTGTTTTTAATGGCCAAATGATTATTGAAATCGGGGTTCTTATGGAATTTCCATCCACTATGTATGTATGGTTATTTGATTGCATCATTAATAATGGGCACAAGTTTTTACACAGTATGGTTTGGTTGCAGTTTGATTAATTTGAGCAATACTGTTGTTGCCTCCTTCCAGTGGATTGACAACTCAGCACGACAAGTTGAGTTAATAATACTGTGACTATGTGTCTAAAATTTTCAAATGGGAATGTTGCATCGTGGTGTTCATGGTATGGTTTCCCACTGTGTATGCTATGAATATTTTTTTGGGTTGCGCACTCAAAGATAGTCACATAGTTTTTAAACATAGCTTTGTGGAAATTTGATTATTTGTATTATGAGATTGGGCATGTTGTTTATGCCTCGTTGTGTTAGATGGATAGCCCAGAATTTTCAATGTTTAGAGTCAAATAAAAATTGGACCTATACAGTCACAAAATTACACTTGCATTTTGTCGAATGGTTGTGTATTCCACAGCATAGCGTGAATTTAAGTGCTGGTCGTTGTTTGGGTGTTTCAATGGCAATATGGGTCTTTGCAGTTTAAATGTGGACTTTTGCGTTGATTGTCCAAGGTGTATGTTTAATGAATGTCATGTGTTTTAACAGTGATAGACACGAATTTTGTGACAGTATTTCAATCTGATTGTTAAATGAATTAAAAGACAAAATCAAGTGCGGCCTTTGAGTTTTATTTGATGACTGAAGTAAATCATGAGCAATGGTTGATTTTGATGTCGAACAGAGTGGAAATAAATAACTATATATGCATTTGGGAATTGTTTTAAAATATTAAATGGATAAATGAAAGGAACAGATCTCTTCTACATAGTGTTGTGGAATGCATGATGTTTTGTTTGATGACTATGTTAAATATTTAGTTATGAATAGTGAGAAAGTTAATGCATAGAGTTGTTGACTTATACACAACAATTGCTTTTGTTTGGGGTCACAATAATGGTCATTTGGTTGGTGTATTTACTTTAACAGAATGGTTTTATGGATTACTTAATTAATTTTATGAACAATACCCGCTCTCTTTCCCCCACCATTTTTTTGTTTTTTTCTAATTACAACCCCATCGCCTTCCCACATTCATTTTTCACTCCTTGTTCTAAAATTGAGTACAATCAAGAAGAATTATGTATTATAGTTTATTGTTTGTTGTCTTTGAGAAGTAACTATTTTCTTTTCCCCCTCATCTTATCATGTTTCTCTCAATATAAACCCCTCGCATATCCCATGACCCTATTGTTTGTTGTCTTTGAGAAGTAACTATTTTCTTTTCCCCCTCATCTTATCATGTTTCTCTCAATATAAACCCCTCGCATATCCCATGACCCTTTGTTCACCCCCTGCTCATTAACAAATAGTCAAACAATTTGTATGGATTGGATTGCATGAGTCTGATATATTGTTGAGCCAAAATCTGTTTCATATTTTTAAAGAGTTATCATGTATGCTTATTTAAAAGACTATTTTCTAATAAATCATGCATGTAGGGATGAGATATTCAAATAAAAGGGTGAAAACAGAGGCCTACTACACCTCTATCAAAGAGAAATTCGCTACTTCCCCTCCTTCATATTTAGATAATTCTGGTAAATCTGTGTCCTCCCACATGCATTGGAAGGATTATTGCTCTCATATGATCAGCAAGATGAGGCTTAAATATTCCACACAACCTAAGGCAGGTTTAGAATAATTAAAATATGATAACATCAGCAAGGGAAATATTGCCTCAGAAAATGGAAAATATGGCTTTCAAGTTTTTTTATTTTATCTATTGTTGATGACAGTTGACTTCAGAAGTTTGGACAACATGTTTATTTTTGGGTATATGAATAATGCATTTTTGAAATCAATGTCAAATATGAATGGATAAATTTTCAAATGTGAATATGATGATGGGAGTCACAAGGAGGTGGGATTTGCTTAAATAACTAGTTATGTTATGATTGTTATGAGTTAAAGGGAGTTACAAGGGGTCCCACCTACTAGTTATTATTTATTTATAACCCTTATTATGATTATTAGTTTTCCCCCTTAACTAAAAAGTTGGTTGAGTCTTTAGTTAACCTAACTGTTTCACCTCTTTCATCACCTTAGTGAGAAAAATAGAGGTTCTTGCAAGCTTAGTTGGGTTTGCTAAGCAGGACAGCTGCAAGGAAAAGGGTTAGAGAAAGGAACATAAAACAAGAACTAAGAATTAAACTAAGAAATAAAACAACAACTAAATTAATGAACATAGGGGCATAAGGACAAGAGAAACAATGAGACCCATGTCGCTAATGATAAGGCTGATATTAGTCAAAGAAAACACTGAGAAGAAAGAGGACTATGAGTCCCTTCTTCCTCCAAGGGAGGGCTCTTGGACCCCCACAAATAAGATCTTCTTACAACTTTGAAAATGAAAATGAAAATGGTGAAAGAATTCTTTGCTAATCCACTCAAGGGGTGAGATGGATTGCCCAATGTAATGATGCAAGTATACTCTTGGAAAGGATAGAAGATTCTGCAAGAGAATAATGGTAGCATAACTTTGCTATCAATTCCTTGAAAAATGAAGCGTATCCATGGCCTTTTTATAGCATTCCTTTGAGTTATTGTCCAACTAGTTTGTAGTGTGTAAAGAGGCTAATTAGGGCATTTCTAGGTCTTTGACCAGCCACCCAGTCAAATCCAGTCCAGATTTGAGTGTCAAATCAACTTGGAAGCTGAACTAGAAGTGGGTGGGAGGCCGACCACTCTCATAAATGTGTCGTTTCTCAGGTGCATGGATTTTTGTGACAACAGTCGCGCATCATGTGCATGTGCACGATTTCTATGTTTATGTTTCATGCATGTGCATGTGCGCCCTTTGTCTTCATAGCACCCTTTAATTTTTTGCACTAGTTGTATAGTTTTGACCCTTTGGGAATGCTTTTGTGTTAATTTAGATCCATGGATGACCTCGTAACTGTTTGATGATGCTGAATTCTTGTAACCATTTGCAGATGAAATTTCAGTGATAACAGATGCCCGCTGATGGATGAGGTTAGGAGCATACGTATAGCTAAAATCCATCAATGTTTCTTCTACTGAGAGTGTTCTTGTAAGAGAGAGTAATAGTGGGTTTGTCAAGAGTGCCCCATTGGAGGTAGAAGGGAACCTGTAGAACCCAACCTTCCATAAGGTGTGTAAAAAATAAACTGTAAACAAATGAGGCAGGCATGCCCCATGCTCGTGTCATGTAACTTGAAAAGAGGAATGAAGTGTTAATGTAGGAAACTAAAACACCCTTAGGGGTGGTTGTGATAAAGGTAGAAGACAATTCTGCAGAGGAACTTACTCTGAACAGTAGGCAGCAATATCTGTAAAAAGTATCACGGATTTTGTAGGCATTGATAGCCCAGCCAGGTTCAGAGGTCTTCGGCAAATATGAGAACTAACTGCAATAGTCGCAAAGTAAGACCCACTGTAACATGAGAAATTATTGGCATCAAATGTTATGGGGGTCAACGACAGCAGGGAGCAATTGTGGTTCTCCCTATGTCATCCAAGATCTCTCATTGGATAGGTAATGAGAATCAAGAAACTGTCTCCCTCCTAGAAAATTGTGCTGATGTCGACAAAAGGGGGACATGACTCCCAGAAGCAAAGGGCTTCATGAAATCTACTAGGTGAGGTTAGGATTTGAAGGAGGTACATGGATGAAGTCAATATCTAGGAAGATTCAAGACTGCCCTTGGTTGTGGTATATGTGAGATAAAAGTGGCCGCAACCATTCAACAAGGTCGAGTGTCAGGGGGAAAATAAGACAGGAGATAAGTTGTGCCAGATGCGGGACAAAGCGAACAAACTCAGAGAGCAGAGGTAAGTGGCCTGTGGGATACTCTGAATATATGGACGATGTTGTCAAGGGTAGATGATAAGTAGTGCCCCAACCAAGGGTGACATGGGTTGCTTTTGCCAAAAAGGGAAGAAGGCCACCAAAGGTGATGACACAAAGGGTAATGTAAATGCTGGAAACAAAGGCGTTTGTACAATAAATAAAGAATACTTTGGGATAAGTGTACAAATATAGAAACATGTGCCCCAATGTAACATGGTTGGCTTGGGTAGGGCACAATGTTCTTGGAGAATTGGTGGAGGGTGGGGGTCCCATGGGTGGGTTTCTGTATGAGGTAGGTGAAATGAAAGGAAATTTGCAGATGGGAAAACTAATTATGAATGAAATGGAGGGTTCATGATACTACGGAGGTGTAGGCAAAAATAGAACCTTGAAGAGATAATCTGGGAGTCCATTGGGAAAGTTAGCAAAATGATGAGAAAGAGTATGTGGTTGATTCGCGACATGATGTAAGACTGTCGGGACTCCCATCCCTAAAGGGTTTTGAAAAACAACATGAGTGTCAAAGGCGCAAAAGGGTGCTATGAATGGGACAACTCATGTGGGTAAGAGTGCTACCGGGTGACAGTACCGAATATGTAAATGGAGGTGTTGGTACTGCAGAGCCGGAAATGGGGATCCTAGAGGCAAATGTCAGAGGGTGTGACTAGAGATGCAAGTGAGATTCAGAGGGAATGACTACATGCCAGTGCTGAGTATATACCTGAAGGGGTTGCGTTGATGTATGATGACCAAGTACCTACACACATGAAAACCAAATACCCAATGTGAACAATATCTGAAGAGAATCGAACATATGAACATTTTATTTGATAATTTTGAATATGCAAATGCGTACTTGGTCGGGGTATGAAAAAATGGTGTCCTAGGGGCTCAAGATGAAAAGAGGCCTAGGGAATGTCATGATGTAGATGATGGGATGTTGATCCCATGGCTAAAGATGGATCAAGGAATGGACACACGGAGCTCTCGGAATGGTGAGTGGAAGTTTGGTGAAAAGGCTTATATATAGTTGTAGGGCCCTCATTGCCACCTCATTTATACTTGTTGCTATAGCGATTGGATGAGGAGTATTCAGAAGATATTTGGAGATTTTGGGAGGATGAGGCAGCTGATCGAGGACCAACAAGCTTCAGGTTAGTAGTCTGATCATCCTTCATAGAATTAGGGTTTCCATTTTTGGGCAGGCGTTGTACGGAGGGCCATACAGGGGGTTTTATGGGTGTAAGCCCCCACGTGCACGGGCGATCCATAAGTATGTGCACATGAGTGCACACTTGCCCACTGGATAGGCGTGCATGGGAGCGCCTATAAAGGGGACAAAGGCACACACTATGTGCATGCCTGTTGGTTTTACAGTCGTGCTTATGTGCATGGCTGTGGATTAGACATGCACGTTTTAATGCGTGCCTATGGTCATGATAGGGATGCATGAAGGCACCCCTATATGTTGAGCAGGTGTGCACTCATGCATGCTTGAAGGATGGATAGGCGCGCCTAAGTGTGCACCTATGGAGTGGATAGGTGCACACATGTGCGCGCCTATGGAGTGAACAGGTGCACATGTGTGCACGCCTGTGGGTTAAACAGCCACACCTTGGAGGCAAGGTTGAAAAGTGTAAAACTTATCTTTTTAATGTTTTCTATGGTCCACCTGGATAACTTAGGACTATTTTATGTGGGTGCAGACGATCATTTTGCATGATGTCATTTGGTTGGAGAGAGTGGGATTGGTCCCAACTGAGACATGTTGTGGCTATTAAGGAGCTGAGGGTATGTGTGACTTTGGCAGCCTATGGGATGCTGAAGTTCTTTGAGTGCCTGTTGATACGAGTGCAGGAGTATCTCCTGCAGTTCCTTATCCGGATGTGGAGTCTGGACCTGCATTGTTTCATAGTGAGGGGAGAGAAGATTGCCTTCACTGCGATGGAGGACGTATATTTTTTGACTGGGCTCCTATTTCAAGGAATTCCCCTACCGGTGGAGCCAGTTCTACCTATGGATGTGGCGCTAGTGACAATGGGTCAAAGGTTCTATTTAGGGGAAAAATTTATGTCGGGCACTTTTGTGAGCATTGGGGTGATGGATGCTCTAACACATCACTATATAGTAGTGATTATTGTGAGAGTATATGGATCTCTTGCGACATAGTGGATCAGTGGTGGTCAATTGTGTGTGATGGAGAGGGTATTGGCTGGTGAGCACTTCGCCTGGGGGCTTACGCTGCATGCTAGGATGGTAGGGAAGCTAGACCACTATCGGTCCATGGATACAGGAGAGTTTTCCTTTGGGTCCATCCTAGTGGCCTTGTTTTTGGAGAGGGTGCTTATGTTGTGCCCTAGGATTTTATTGGGTGCACACAGGGCATGAGAGCTATGACTAAAGTGGTGGTCGACTATTTTGCTTCACCATGGTGGTGGCGAGGGTGGCCACTTCTTTACTGCTGAGGCAACACAGGTGTGGCGGCAGATGTCGCAGGTGATTTTGTAGTTCCCCTATGCTGGTGTTGACTTTTGGGAGGATATGGACATGGTGTTACCTCCAGGGGAGGTTTTAGACCATCGAGGTATGTTTGTGAGTTTTATATATGTGTGTTTTTGAGATAGCATGACATATGTATATGATATATATGTTGATACTATCTATTGTTTGTTTGTATGTGCATATGTGGCACCTTGTGGATGCAAGGTTGCGTTGCAGAGAGCGTCGGATCATTAGGAGCCAAAGAGACCACCGCGGGGAGGGTCGCAGGTAGGAGAAAGACATCGATGTGAGGATGTTAGGGCAAGACTAGTTGCTCCTGAGAGAGCAACGAGGAGATGCCAGTTTAATGACCCAAGGGTTGGGCCATCACATGCTCCTCCAACGAATGTTGGAGCATATTTTGAGGACATTCACCATCACCTGGAGACAGTGTTATAGGGTGTGCTTGAGGGCATGTGGACACGTATCCAGGATGAGGGTATCCTGGAGCAGTGTGTGGGGATTCCACTGCCATGGAGGGCTGTGGTACAATGAGCAGCAGTAGCAGGGGTTGCTATGATAGGACGATTACCTTCTATTCAGGAGGGACTAGTAGTGGGTGGGGGACCACTGCCTGAGGGAGGGGCAGGAGGTGGTTCTCTAGAGGCACCTTGAGTGGTGCTATACATATTTTTGCATTTTTGTATATAGGTTGGTGAGCCCATTTTGTACCGAGGTTCTTCACTGGTCTGTGAATACTTGTATTTTTGTATGTAAACATGTGGATGGAACTATGCACCATTTTATATATACTTGAGTATACATTTTGAGATCTATTTGGTGTTTACATGTGCTTTGTTAATGTGTTGATGATGTCTAATTTGTATATGTTGTGACATGTTGTTGATATGTTTATGTATGTGTAGAGGTATATTGATGTGATATATGCCAGTCTAACATAAGATTAGCTAAGTTATCTATAATTTGATTCAATTGTCTTGGAATATGTGTAAATGTAATGGAATCGAAATGTTGAGATAAAAGTCTAACCTGCAGGTATTTGCAAAAGAGGCAAGGATCTCATACACGGTACACATTGTTGAGATGGAGAACGATTAGTTGAGAGTTGAGAAAGACTCTAAGGTCACGAATACAATGATGTTGGGCATTGGCTAGGAGGCCAATGATGACAATGTATTTGACTTGGTTGTTGGTCACTGAACCCAAACATATGCCGCTCGAATGGAGCATTTCATATGAGGGGGTGTAGAGAGCCCAAGAAGCCGAAGTGATATTTTGTGTCCAATGGTTGGTGTCGTCAGTGTAACCGATGTGGTAGGTCGGTGGAGGAAGCATCTATCAATAGCACAAATGATAGTTTAGACGTGAGGGATGGAAAAAAGATTAAAAAAACTATAAAAGAAATAACCTAAAGTAGAATGACTATGTTTAAGCATAAAATTTCTTTAAGTATAACCCGTTAACGGGTTCTTTAAGAGAGAGGCCTTCAGGAGAGGCCAAGATGTATGTGCCTTTGGCGAGGCAACGTTGGATGAAGTAGGGGCCATGCCATAGTGACTCGAATTTTCCATGACCAAAGGTATCGTGAGCGATATCGTAAGCAAGGACGAGGTTGCCTTTGTTAAATGAGAGAAGGTTGACATGTTGATCAAAGGTGGCCTTTGATAATTTTTTAGCTGCCTCATTGTTTTATAATGAAGATCGACGATCTTCATCCAAGGACTCTAAGTTCAGAAAGCACTTCTCCATTGGAGCAGTGTCGGGTAATAGCTCAATTGTGGTACGTAAGGTGGACATTTCTCACTCAATGGGAAGAGTGGCCTCCACCCCATGGACTAGATGAAATGGTGTGAAACTAGTAGTAATCCCATAGCATGGAAAATAACATATGATCCCAATTGGTCTTATGTTTATTAACCATGCGCTATAACATGGTATTGAGGACCTTGTTAACTGCTTTGACCTGTCCATTAGACTAAGGGTAATATGGTGAGGCAAACTCATGGGAGAATCCTAATCGACATGAGAGTTCAACGAAGATCTCATTCTCGAAGTGTTTCCAATGATTGGAAACTAGTTGGAGTGGTACTCCAAAGAGAGATATGATGTGGTTAAAGAAAAAATCTGCTACGGTGTCAGCAGTATTGTTGAAGGTGGGCATAGCTTCATCCCATTTGGTGAAGTAATCGACTGCGACAATAATGTATTTGTTTCCATTGCTGGAGGGGGGATTACAAGTCATGAAGTCGATGCCCCATTTACAAAAATGGTTGGCAGTGATGACTGGATGAAGAAGAGCAGGTGGTTCTCGGGATTTGTTGGCATAAAGCTGACACTTCTCACATCGTTTCACGGCGTGAATGCAATCGTGAAACAAGGTAGGCCAAGCTTAACCTGCTCGGATAATCTTCTGAGCAGTGGATATTCCCAAAATATGGCCCCCACATGCACCGCTATGGCAGTCATTCAAGACTCTATCGGCCTCGTCAATGGTCAGGCATCGATGAAGAATGGTGTCGACCCCTCGTCGGTATAAGATGTCTCCGATGCGGAGGTAGTGGGGGGATGGTGGTGAATACGATGATGATCATATCATGAAAGGTGGTTACCAAAATTTTGAGTTCGGAGATAGACGAGGAGGTCTCCATACCACGGATCATCCGAAGTCATGTAAAAGAGGTGTTTTTCGAGAAAGTCGGTATTGACGGGGGCACTGGTTTTGTTGGAGGAGAGGGTCATGACAAGTTTGACAAGAATGAGGGAATTCTTGCTCTTGGGTGTTGAGAATTCAAGATCATACTCCTGAAGGATAACGATCCATCGGGCAAATTTTCCATTTATTTTTCGACGACTGAGCAAGTATTGCATAGGGTTGGAATCTGCTACAACCTTAGTTGTGTGAAGCAGAATGTAGTGACGCAGTTTCTGGACTGCAAGGACGACTGCAAGAGCTAGTTTCTCTTTGTGTTTATACTTCAAGGGTGGCCCTGAGAGGTTTTTACTAATGTAATAAATGACATGCTCATGATTTTCATCACCTAGCTGAATGAGAACTCCTGCTACTGAAACAACTGATGTTGATATGTAGAGGATATAGTTGCGATTGTAGTCAGGGGCAATAATTAAAGGGGCATTGAAGAGAGCCATTTTAAGATCATTAAATGACTGTTGGGCATGTTCATCCTAGTAAAATGGGATGTCATGATGTAGTAAGCGAAGGAAACTGTGTGCGCGAGTGGCGTAGTCTGGGACAAATCACCTTATAAAGTTAGCCTTTCCTTGTAGGCTCTGGAGTTGATGTAAATTCCGGGGAGGTGGAATTTCGATGATATCTTGGACTTTGAGGGGGTCCACGATAATACCACTTTGGGAAATAATGAATCCGAAGAGGCACCCTGCAGTGACACAGAATATGCACTTGAGGGGATTCAAATGGACATTTTACTGATGGCACCATTGGAAGATGTTCCATAAATCATCAAGATCTTGAGTGCATTTCTTGGATCGAGATGTGAGGTCATCCAAGTATGCAAGGATGATGTGAGCCAAATCATGAAAAATGTATGTCATAGCCCATTGGAAAGTTGTGCCAGCATTTTTTAGGCCAAATGGCATGACACGATATGAAAAAGTACCCCAAGGGGTAGTGAATGTGGTTTTGTATTGATCGGCGAGGTGGATTTGGATTTGATTATAACCAGATAAATCATCCATGAAGGATAGAACCTCATGGCCTGTGCAGTCGTCAATAATTTGATCGATGAAAGGTGTTGGAAAGTTGTCTTTGGGACATGCATGATTGAGATCATGAAAGCTTGTGCAGACGCGGATAGTGCCATGTTTTTTGTTAATGGGTATAGGGTTGGAAACCCATGATGTATAGGCAATGGGATAGATGAACCGCGTAATTTGTCAATCTCTGCTTTGGATGGGTGTTGTGTTCATTGTTTTTGATGAAATAGGGTTATGTGAGGCCAAGTGTTGATGCGATGTTCGACGATTGAGGGATCAAGGCCAGGCATTTCTATGTATGACCAGGCAAAAATATCCCAATATTCCTGGAAGATGGTTTTATAGGCGGTGATTTCTTGAGGAGTGCAAGAGGCTCCAATTGTGATTTCCTCGACGACGCCATTTTTGATGGAAATGTTGATTTTGATGGTCGGGGAAATGTTGGCCATGTTGCCTTCTTCAAAAGAATCCGGGGTAGGAATGGGGTTGTGGAACCAATTGATATGCCCTAATGGGATAAAATCCTTGGTTTCGACCGTGTATATGGAGTGTTGGTTAGGAGGCATGGAGGCTTCATGTGGAAAGAAGAGTGCTTGTTGGTGTAGCACATCCCATGGGTAGTCAAGGTTGTTTAACTCTTCTATTATTTCCTCATCACAGTGGAATTGGTGGGAATACAAGGGGTCATGAAGAGTGATATCGTTGACGGTTGTTGTGTGGCTTCCCCTGGTGATGAAGAAGCAGGGGGAACATCGTAAGGAAATTACGCTGGTTCACTCGACATAAACCAAATATCGAAGTACTAAGGAGTACCCGTGGTAGTGGGATGTAAACTTTTCGTAGGGAAATGAGCAGGAGAATTGGTGGGATTTGGGGGTGAATCCTTCAATAAGTCATCCAAGAACCATGGAGGCATTGGGAGGGATTTGGGTTCGGGAGAAATTAAATGAAGAATCTCTAGTGATGAGGTAAGGTCAACCATCGATTCAGGGTCAATTGGCATTGCCTGTATTCAATCATCATAGGACACTGGTATGTAAAATGATCTGAGGATTCACATAGAGAGCACGGGCATCTCATATGTTCATTGACTGAAGTTGTGACATAATGGATGTTAGTGATTTTTGGTAGGGATGATATAGTTGGACTGGGTTCACTCTGGAAGCTTTGGCGTACTGCGGCTAATGTCTGCCAAAAGCACGGTAGTGTTGGGCAATGGTGGGTATAATGGCCATATTCTGAACATATAGCGCAAGGAAATTTGGTTCGCAACCCTTTACTACGTGAATGAGGGGTGGTAGCGGCATTATTGGCTATAGTGGCGAGTGTCGAAGGAGTTTGATTGAGTGTAATCAAATTTTGTAACTCTGGTAGAGATGGGAAATTGTTGGTTTGGTTTCCATCTCTCTCACATAGCACGCAAGGGGGGTTGGATGCGTGGGGGAAGTGGAGTTGTGGGCTCCTTCTTCTTTCTCCTACCCCCAGCTATGGAAGGGGGGGTAGTGTGTTAAGGTCCTAACCCACACATAGGTAGATCAATGTATTCGGATGTAATAAAGGTCAATATTAATAAGACCTTTAAAAAAAAATAGAATAAGGCGGATGTAAGAAGACCTAATAGAAGCTTTCGCTTCTAGAAGGATCTTCCTCTAGATGCTTCTTTTTAGTATAAATAGGAGTCGAGGGTATGAGAACCCTAGCTTGGATATTATTGTAATAGAG
>ML853015.1:18603-29934 GCA_009831015.1 Picea engelmannii | reverse complement strand
TAAGTTTCACTTACAACACACATAAGCATCATCCTTGTCACATGTTTATAATCTAAGCATCTTGTTTCTTTCAAGTTAATATCTTTCGTTTCGTCATTACATGCTTATGGTTTATGATTACATGGTTAAATCTCTTTAAGCTACCTTACATGTGATGGTGTGTTAATGGTTTAAACCTCTGCCTACATTCATCTGCTTTATCTTTTATGTGAATGGTGGTATAAGCATTTACTTTAAGCACTCGTTTTTCAAGCACTTATCATACGCGATCAATCGTTAAACAAGATAAAATCAAGTGCCTTAAAACTCTCTTTAAAATAAACCCAACCAACCTAAGATCCACTCGCGGATCATAATAACACTTAAAAACATTAGGGAGTCTTTAAACAACTGTTTCTGCCATCTAAAACGGGTAAGGAGGATAGTAGTGAGGGAAGTGGCGGGGGACCGTCCCGTGATTTCGTCGGGGAGATCCCCTTGTCTGGCTACTCCTTGCTTGCAGTGGCGACGGGCTGACCTTGGAAGCTAGGCTGGGGGTAAAAGCCCAGTATCTTGAGCACCGGGCAGTTATTTGGCAGGATAAGGGAGTTGAGACGCGAACATAGTTAGGGGGATTGGGATCTAAAAAGTTTAATAAGAACACTAGTTGCATAGATCACCTGTATATGTTGTGGGGATAGTTGATATATTGTTAGAAAACATTTACTTGTGATAACCTCATTGATATGTCTCTTCTTTTTTGTTGCTAGTTGTTCTATCTTTATGATGTGGTGGTTATCTGTGATCATTTGAATATCTTACTGAATAATCATTGTTGTGGTGTGGGTAAACAAGTGTTTGAGTATCCCACTCGGGGAAGCATCACTTGTTCCATCCTTAAGTGTTTGAGTGGATAGATTGCCAGTGAAGGCAGTCCAAGTGGGGTTAAAGCCACTTGGGGCATGCTTGGCCCTAGGGTGTGAATTTGTATCTCTCTTGTATATTTTGTTTATATCTTGTATATCTCTTTGTTGTAAACTTGTAACAATTTGTAAGTAATCCTAATATTGTGGGGTTTCGGTATTTTGATTTAATTGTAATATTTGTTGTAACGAACCACCCATAAACGTAGTTGACCCCATTGCCCAACCTTAGGCACTAGTCTTTAGTTGACTTAGGGAAAGGGCTGCTTCTCATATTAACTTAGACTTGCACTTGCATTGCTGCTTGTCATATAGGCTAGTTTTCCCCTTGGCCTATAATCAATTAAAACTAACTCCTAGAACACTTGTAATTAAAATCCATTCAGTAACTAGGGACAACCCCCCTTGGCTTCCCTAGGAGTAAGCCTAGATGGAAGAAGTACCTGCCAAGGTGACAGTGTGGGCAGGGACTTGGACATTGTGTCTCCGAGGGCACACTAAGTGAGCCGGACTTAGCTCACGTTTGCAAGTGTGCATTAGGGCGACAACAGGATCCATCTCATGGTCAAGTAAATCTGTTAGGGGCTTGTGAAGCCACATTGCTTCGCACTCTCACTGCTACATACTTTGTGGTACTGAAGGTCACAGAGTTTTGCTTCCTGCTGCATTCAGGAAACCATGACAAACTTCTCGGTAAGAAAACAACTGGATGTGCTCATCGATCCACTGTACTCTCTGCTCATTCTGTATATATATTTCCTGCAAACTCAAGTTCACACTTGGAGACATATCTCAGGCCATAACCAATTATACCTTGTATATATCTCAATACATGCTTTACTACTTATCCAGTGAATCTGTCTCGGCTGACTCATGGATTGACTAAGAACATTTACTGCATAGCATGAATCAGGCCTAGTGTTTAACCAAATACATCAATGATCCAATCAATTGTGAATCAATCTTGTCTGAATCATTGTTATTTATTTCCTTTAGTACTCCGACTGCATGTTTTCCTTGATTTTAGGAAAATATCATTAGTCCTTTGTCATACTTCTTGTTCCAAGAAGTGGTGTATCATACTCATATCTTTCTTCTCGAAATCAGAAGGCAGGGCCTACTTGTTTTCAACAATAAGGCTTTTTGAATAAGTCATCAAAATCAGGCTCTTAACATTGTAATGATTTTGAATCAGCAATACTCTTGCTAAGAACCAAACTCATCGAGAGTCCATTCATCTGATATAGTTTCCAACTCATGGATGGTAGTACAGATGGAGGTGTATCGAGCTTACTGAATCAAGTGTCATATCATAGACAACTGCCTCTGTTTGTTAGAAACTTCTGGCTATAGATCTTGCTTTGTATTTCTCGACACTTCTATCGGTTGCATGTTTGATCTTATAGATCCACTTGGAAGTCATCACAAACTTCTCTTCTGGTCTCTGAACAATATCTCATACATCATTCTTTTTAGGACATAATGGTATGCTTCTTGTCATGGCATCTTGCCATACCTGTTTTCCTGTTACTTTTCAAAGGCAAGGAGGCTCAACATCAATGAGGTAGCTCATGACTGAAGGATAGCTTGAGAAACTCTTTTGCTTTCTCAGGATGTGCCTTGAGAAATTTGTATGTTTCTCTACCTCTTTGCAGAGTGAGTTTAGGTAGGCCTTTTACGCCCTACTGCAATATCTATGAATATATTAACTGGAACAACTGGATCATTTTGAGTAAGGTATGTCTCCTTCTGAACTGCTGAAGGGGGAGAAAGTATTTGTTTCATTGTCAATCTTTATTTGTGATTCTCTGGATCTTTGAAGGAGTATCTCTTTTTCAAGCACAATGTTTATGTTTGTTCTTGTATAATGAACAATTTAAATATGGCTTGGACTCCCGTACCAGGGATAATGGTCCAAGTCTTTGAGAGCTCTTGTACTAGGAATAATATCCTTCATTTATTTGAAAAATGCCATCAACTATAAAATTGTAGATCAAAAGATTTACCTAGTTTGTAGCCATTTCCTTTTAGAGGAAGTACTTCTCCTCTCTCTTCTCTTCACTCACTTGAGGTGGATCTGGATCAATGTCAGCAGTGGAAGCATATTGTCTTCCCTTCTTCCTGGTTGGACAATTTCTTGCAATGTGTCCATACTTGTCACATCTGAAGCACTGAATTTCTGAAGCATCTCTTCTTTGATAACCTAGATTGGATGGAGGATTTTCACCTTTAAATGTTTTCTTGAAATTTCTTTTGAATCTTCCCCCCTTCTTTGTATGAAGTGCAAGGGTATGATTTTCTTCTGAAGAATCTTCCACTCCTCTGTTTCTAAGTCTACGTTCTTCTTGAGTGCAATATGTCCATCGTCGATCAAAGGTTGGTAGAGCTTCTCTTCCACTGATACTTTGAATGAAGGGCTCCCATGAGTTTGGAAGATTCTAGAGGGTGGTTAAGACAATTTCTCTATCATACATAATTTCCCCAATGGTCTCTAGCTGTTCTTTAATCTCTGATAATTTCATAAGGAAGAGTGCAACTGAGTCACCCTTTGTCATCTTGGTACTTTGAAGTTGACTCTTTAAGGTAAGAGCTCTGAGGGTGTTGTCACTTTCAAACATTCCTTTTAAAACTCCATACATATCATAGGTTGTCCTCAGATTGGAAATACGAGGCAAGAGATGATCTCTTACTGAGTAGATGCTTATTTTTCTTGCTTTGACATCTTCTTCCTTTCTTATCTTCTTCTCTATATATGTAGCTGTGTCTAGTAGAACTTTAGTTGTCACATCCAAGAGATCATCTTCTTCAAGGGTGACTAGAAGCTTTGATTTCCAGGGGCTGAAGTTGCTTGCTCCATCAGGCCTATCTTCTACCAAAGTTTTGTTCTTCATTTGATTGGGTTCTTCAGATTCTTGGCAACTGGATTTTGAAAATCTAATGATTAGGTCAATTTAGCAACCTTGGATTATATTCGACTTATGACTGCCAATAATCAATTTGATAGTATCACAAAGATGCTTGCCAATTCAGGAAATCATTTATTTAGAAATCCAGAATTAATATTCTGCTGGAAATTTCGGCACCCTAGAAACCCTAGGTCCAAAAATCAAATTTTCTCAGAATTTCGTTTTGAGAGATTTTGGAGATGCGCTAGAAGATGTCATACTCTTCTATGCCAAAAGTAGCCCCAACATCCAAGTTTTAAGGGTCTAAAACACCCAAAAGAAGAGGGTTGTACATATTTTCTAAAAACCCTAGGAGGGTCGTACGGTTATGCAGAAGAGGAGGTATGACTGGTAAAAGATGAGACCTGGTAGATGCTTGTGCAATGGGTTCTTTCAAGACCTATGCTCTGATACCATGTTGATTTTTCATAAGCATTAGGTTAAGCATGAAGTTCATTCCATTTTATCATTTAACCATAACCATAAATGTTGCAGCAACCAAGATCACAAGAAGAAGCACCATGTACAAGTACACAAGAAGTATCCTGAGAAACCCTTCTCAACAAGGGAAAAAAACCCAGCCAAATCCTTTGCTATAATCATCAAGAGAAAGACCTTTAACACCAAGAAAGACCTAGCACACAAGAGGGTGCTCAAACCCTAGAACTATAGTGCCCAAGAGAGGTGCACCTTTTGCCAAAGAAGTGTTCTTGCTGAAATTTCCAAACTCACAAGAAAGATATGTTTCTACAAATGGAAATTTCCATTTACTAATATTAGACTTGTCCTATGAACTAAAGTGTCTATTGGCACAACAGGGCCGACCTCTCTAAGACATAATATAATAATAATAATTATTATTATTATTATTATAATTAATATTATCCAGATTAATTATCTTTTACATTTATTATTAGACACATTAAGGTAGGGCCGACCTGTACCCTTTACATAACAATTAGGGTTACAGGTAGGTCTGACTCTTGAAAAATGTATAGCAAAGGATCTGATACAACCACTAGTGCTCATCCACTAGGGGCACATCCATAGGGATGTCATAGCTCTGATTCACTGCATTACATAGAAGAACCAGATCTTCACACGTTCACCTGTGCTCGTCCAAAGGCACGTCCACTCTACAGATCTTCTTTCCCACTGCCACACACAGGAGAATCATCTGGAGTCTTCTCGTCAACTTTGTTGCTCAAAGGAGGCTAATACATCATCTTCATTCCTGTTCTCATGACGATGCACCTAGCACTTTGGGATTTCACACATTCACCTTGTGCTTAGCCATAGACGCTTCCTAACTCAATAGATCGCCTTTCCCACTGGATAATCATCTAGAGTTCTTCTCAACTCTTTGAATGGAGGAGGTCATCTCTACGTTCCCAGCTCGGTCTCATGCAGGAACCACGTACCCTTCTTAGGGGATTTCTCTCAGGTTTGTACTTTCTGTGTGATGGTGAGCATCATAGGCCAGGGGATAGCAGACATATCAGAGGGCGACACAGATACAGATTCTCATGAAGATGAGCACGGAGGGATTCTGACAATGATCAATATGACACGGGAGCAGTTAGCAGGGATTGGAAGTGATAAAATTCCAAGTTTTCCATGGGACGCGGGAGTTCATTTTGTTATTAGGTTGTTTGACTTTATGATGACCCAGGCTGTGCCAAAGATCGACATACTTCATTTTGGGTTGGTTTTGAGTGGGATTGCAAGGGCTTGTCCTATGGAGCAAGACAGTTTCTCCCTTTTGATCATCATGATCAAGCATGGAGATGGTTGGACAGGTACTACTTCCACAGAGATTCTTTTATAGATGCAGCTTCTGGACAGCAGGTCCAATGGCCACAGGTATTCTAGCTTGAGGATGCATGAGTGAGGGATCCAATATGTATACAGGGAGCAAACAATCATGGTCAAAGTAGTACAACGCCAACGTGGTGATCTTTGGCAGAGACTAGCATGGGACCTGGGGATTGCAGGGTTGAGCATTTCACTGATTGAAAGAGGCGAGTGCACCCTTGGAGGGGAAACTTATTTTGACTTTCAAGTGAGCTTCAGTGTTGAGGAGAGCAAATCACTTGAGGGTGTCTCATGGAGGTCTTGCAGTACCTCACTATGGCAACAACATGTGCAGTTGATGGAGACCGTGTTGGTCTTGATATGGACTCAGAGGATGGACTCATTCCGAGATGAGGTCATCTGTCATGTGCATGAGACTCCTGGTGTTGATATGATTCAGGATCATGCTTCACAAGGTATTGCAGTTCACATCCTGATATGGGATCCAGGGGACGGAGTACGTGATGGAGCCTACTGTATGTCCCACAGGTGGACATGGGACCCCATTATTATATTTGGATGGGTTCAGTTATTGCTTGAGGACAAGAAATATTCTAGCAGGAAGGACTGTAATGTCCCCACTTTGGGACATCATTACATTACTCAGTGTTATGATGACCAGAGTAGCCAGATGGAGGTTATAGCGAGTACAGGGACTATTGAGGGGTATTCTGGGGTCTGTCTTGCATTGCTCATCTTATTTCATCATTATAATCCATTCCGCACAACTTGGCTTTGGTTCCGTTGCATTCTGACGATTTCCATGGTTTTGAGTTATTTTGGGCTATAGGTTAATTAAATTCAGTAAAGAGGTCATATTGGGCATAATACTTGGAGGAACCTCTTAGTGTAATATCTCATTGGAATCGGGAGGAACAACACTACAGGATAGGATGATGAAAAGTGACTTTTAGTGGCCAGGGAAGCCACAAGGAGAGATAAGGTACTTTTCAGAGGTAAAATGGCTAATTACTTAATTAAAATGATTTAATTAATTAATTAATGATTAATAAAGTAAAAGTCACTTTGAAGAGACAAGGTGAGCAGGAAGGATAAAAGAGAGACAAGGGCCTCTATTCATTCATTCATGTTGTTTTATCATTTTGATATCTAGCTTCTAGCTAGTGAGCCCATGCACTTGGGGGTTTTGATTCAACAAACCCTAGAGATCAACTCGGTGGTGAAAGATCCCACCCAACCTAATCCAAGCTTGGTCACGGAGGTGAAATATACCTCCCTAACCATTCTACATCAGATCTACTCAGCTTCCGGAGAATTCTACACCAGCCACAGGTACAGAAAGAGAGAGGGCACACCATTCAGGGTTTCCAGCAAGGGGGGCGCATTTGTGGAGTTAGAACAATTCGATTTGGACAAGGAGAAGAGCTTTGGGAGAATCTAACTACTGGGTTATCTGTGTAGAGGCCAGAGCGCCCTTCTTGGCTCCTCCGGGAGGTATTTTGGTGAAGCATTGGTTTATATAGAGAGTGGAACGATTTCTCCAAGAGTAGGGCGCAATTTTGGAGTGGTTCTACTCATGAGGAGGACCCAGGCTTCATTCTTCATCTAGGGATCTATTTTATCTTGCTTCTAGACTCCCTAGTTTAATAAAGTCAAAGAGGGTACGTTCTCCACTCTAGGAACCTCCAAATGCCACCAAACTCCGTCAGATCATAGATCAGGCCACTGCTACCAAGATACTGAAGTCTCAAGCCAATCTATGAAGATTTGAGCCTGCAAACATTGAAAATCCCTTTCCGCAAAGCGCCCTCTTTCTCTTCAATTCGTGCCAAGCTCACAGAAATAAATTGAAAGTATAAAATCCTCCGGAATAGAGCAGAAATGATGTTAGGGACCCTCCGAAGATAACCCAGGTGTTACTTTTTCCAAATGCCTCCTGCTTCCTCTAGATTGAACCAAAACCTCCAAGATGGTGCGCCCCCTAGCTGGAAACCCCCCTAGGTTGTGCCCTAGCTTGGTGAATGCCTGTAGAACCAACCTGCAACACTGTAGAATGGTGTGGGAGGATTATTTCACCTCCGGGATCAAGCCTGGATCAAGGAGGGTGGGATCTTTCACCACCGAGTTGATCTCTAGGGTTTTGGACTCAAAACCCTCAAAACTGATTGTGCTCAAGAGCTCCAATGCAAATAAGATAATAATCCAGAATGAATGAGGAGTGTGCCCTATCCTTTGCTTTATAGCTCCAATCTATTCCTCCATTGAGTTAGTTTTACCCCTAGGGTTAACTCTTAACCTAACTCATCTTTTCTTTTCCTTTGTTGAGTTACTCTTTTTACACAAAGTCAACTTAACTTTAGAATATTACGATTCCTGGTTGACTTTGTCCCCAATATACCTGAGACTATAGCCTAGTGAGGAAAGCTAGACCATTGAGTCTCTCCAACCCTCTTCATCAAGAGGTGGGGGACATTATAGTCTCCCCTGCTAGAAATTGCTTGGCCACAAAAAATTTTGAACCTGTCTCCTGGATCAGTTGCTCTCCTTCCCACGTGGCATCCTCCATAGGTAGGTTCTTCCACTTAACCAAATATTCTTTAATGCTTCTTTTCCTTAGCTTCCTCTACCTGAATTCCAGTATCTCCTCTGGTATTAGTACCAGTTGTCCTTCTTCATCCATGGGTGGAAATTCCTCGATAGGAATGATGTGCTTGTCGATGGCCCTCTTCAAACACAAAACATGAAAGACATTATGTATTTTGCTTCCCTGTGCTAGATCCAACTTGTTAGTAACAATTTTTGTCTTGGGCACAAAAGTACCTGGGTCTGCAAGTTGCACGAGAAGCGCCCAAGCGCAGCACGGAAAAAATCTCATCTCAGGCTACAAATCGAGCGAGCGAGCAGTCTGATTTCAACGGCAAGGATCAATTGACGAAGCAAATCGACGATCAGTGGGTAATTGCAGTCAACCGAGTCGTGCCAAGTATAGCGCTGAAGTTTTCAAGGAAGTGAATGGTCTGAATTCTCCATGGAGAACTCGCGAAGTAACAAGGGTCGTTGATCGAGATCAGTTTAAGCGTGGGTTTATTTCTTGAACTCGGGGTTCGAGAGTTCAAAGGGCGGACCATATCCTTTAGTTACGTGAGATCGCGAGTCGCGAGAATTGTGGAAAGGGAAAAGAGCCATCGCCTCTCGGGATTTCGCGAAGAGAGGGTGCCAAGGTTCGACACTCCAACTCGCGAGGTCGCGAGTTGCGAGAGGCGCTAGCACTTAAGCCCTGGCTAACGGTTACATGTGGAGGGCACCAACAATAAAAGAGCTATACCCGTATCGCCATCTCGTGTCTCGGGACTTCGTAAAAGGGAAGCACGAAGGCTCTACCCTCCAACTCGCGAGATTGTGAAGTACAAAAGGGATCTCAGCCGTCCATCCAAAAGGGACACGTGGTGCGCGATTAGGCTCTTCACCTTTTCTCCCATCGCGACTTTGAAGCACAAAGATTAGCCTCTTCCTGTCCCCGAGACGCGAAGCGCCGAAAGCATTCAGGACTCGGGCCCACAGTATTGCCAAGAGAATCGGGGCCATTTATCAGAAGGACACGCGGCGCAAGAGTTGAGTCACAGGTGGGGCCCTTGGGGATGTTCATAGTGAAAGCGCCGAAGATGTAATCTTAGCCATCCATCCAAAAGGACGTGTGGTGCATGATCAAGTCATGTCGGCATTCGGGAGTTCAAGGGGTAAGCGCTCCTCGTCATTCAACATCTTGAAACCCCGAACCCCGAAGTGCCGAAAGTGCCCAGAGTCGGGCCCACGGTTTTGGCGCCTGGTCACAAAGGAACAGGCCTGGAGAAGGGGCGCTAATGTTTATCGCGTGGCAAGGTAGGTCCCGAAGCGCCGAAAGCATCTCAGTCGTCCATTCCGCAGGGACACGTGGTGCGCGATTAGGCTCCTCGCCTTTTCGCCCATCGCGACTTTGAAGCACAAGAAGCAGCTCCTTCATAGCTATGAGATGTAAAGCGCCGAAAGCATTCAGGACTCGGGCCCATAATATTGCTGAGAGAATCGGGGTCGTTGATCAGAAGGACGCATGGCGCGTGATCAGGCTATGTCGTCGTTTCGCCTATCGTAACTTTGAAGCATGAGGAACAACCTCCTCCCAACCGCGAGACGCAAAGTGCCGAAAGCGCCTTTTAAGATAGGCACACGATCACAGCCCGTAGTCATGTGAGGGCGATAGAAAGAGTTGTGCAAAGGGCCGAAGCGCTGGGTTTAGCTGCAGAAGGGATCACCGTGTTTTCCAGGTGTCAGTACAACTTGATCTCAATCCTGATACCTGCTCGGAGTAAATGAAGAAGAGAGAGGGTGGTTGAAACCTTGCCTCACTCATTAATTGCGAGGTATGGAGGTCCCGACAAGAAGTTTGCCCGCGATGGTCCTCTGTACTGGTTTTCCCACAGAAGCCATGCCGATGTCCTCGACTCACTAGGGAAGTCTGCGCACGCTAATTCGGCATTTAAGGGCTCAGCTACCCCTTAGCGTGAGCCATGCAGAGTTAAGTTGGCATGTGACAGAGGAGTGCAGGCCAGATTTGATTGAAGAGACACCCCATCCTGAAAGTCTAGGACACCTTTGTTGGGCAATTATTTAGGAGTATATATACTTAGTTTTGATATTTTTCAAAGGATCGATGGTTGAGTAAGGCTCCCGATTGTAAAAGCTTTAGCGAAGCACTGGTTATTCTGGTTATGTATTAACATCTGAGACTTCTTGTCTTATGAATGTCAGCTTCTTTCCATGTCTTTGTTTATACTGTATTAGAACAACTCGGAATTGGAGGATCCAGTCGAGTTGTATCTGTTATAGGATGATGTAGGTTGAATCACTTTAACAGTTGCATTGTCTCTAATCGGTCCTTGTGGTTTTCTCAACGCTGAATGACTTGGAATTAGAGGATCCAGTCAAGTCACCCCTTCAGTTCCTCGAAACTCTGAACCAAGAGGATCTTGTTTTCAGAGTTTTTCTTCTGCAAACTGCTGAAAGGCCTGTTGCCCGAGGTAGTTCTGCTCACTCCTCTCACCAAGTCTTCCACCTGCTCATCTTACAATCAACCCACTGACTGAAGTTGGATCAAGACCTCTTTTGTTCTTACAGACCAGATCTACTCCCTGAGTTAGAGCGATAATTTCTTGAGTCTCTGTTGCCGCCTTATACACACCTTTGGGAGACGTGGAAGAAATCTTTAATCCACTCGGTGTGTCCTTGGGGGCAAGTGAGAGTTAAGGTGTTGTCACCTAATCCTCAACTCCTCCGTCTAGGCCAACTCCTAGCGAAGCCAAGGGGGGTAGTCCCTAACAAAAATACTAAGGCTTTTAAGCTAAGTACAAGAAAATGAAATCTAGGAGTTTATTGCATCATCAAACCATTAACCATTAAACTGAAACATGAACATTCATCCACCACGATACATATAATCAAATTAACTTGCATCAAAAGGATACTAAGAAACAGTTGTCAGGTGCAAGTTGTATTTACATCAAATATATGACAAATTATGAAAGTGTGAAGCCTGTGGCTTTGTTGCTTGTAAATGATCGAGACCAGTGCCTTAAAGAGAGTCGTGGGCAATGTAGTTCGCGTGTTTTATTAAGGGTAAATTAAAGTTCAATTAG